>APFE031692934.1:2185-13986 GCA_000404065.3 Pinus taeda
GGTGAGCGAAGAACATTGAATGGTATCCCACATGCATAGAGAAACCTGTAAACTTTTGAATCCACATCATTCCTACACCCTTCATCAAAGAAATCTGATATGCTTCTACGCCTTAAACTTGGTGACCCTGTGCGTCCATATCCACTGCCATGGGAGGATGTTGAAGGAGTTCTTTGTGCATGTGATTGTGAGCTTGGTTCAAAGAAACCCTTTGATTTTTTAGATTTGTATTGGGCTTCCTCCTCTTCCCTTATGTATTAGGCTCTATCTGCTACTGACACACCTATACAAGTTTTGATTCCTATTTGTTTATCTCCATCCCATGGCCTTTTCCCGCAGAGGTGCTTTCTGGCACGGGTGTATGAACCTGTGTAATTATTGTTGCAATGGGGGCAACGAAATTTAATGGTTCCACCCCCTTTCCCTGCTTCAGGCCTATTAACATATTTCCACAATGGGGTTTGGTCTTGTTTAGTTTTTTAAGCTGACTCATGTTCACTCTCCTCCAGCTCCTCCTCACCAAGGTACTCCTCTCCGGGGTTTTCATCAAATCCACTATGACCCACTTCTTCATCCCCTTCTTCATTTTCAACCCTCCTTTTTCTACTCTCCAACACCATAATAACCAAAAAATGAACCAAGAAGAAGAAAATGCCAAGAAATATAACCATGATGTTTGAAATTTGAAGTTTTGAATCTGCAAAAAAATGGAATGGGAAATAGAGAAAAAAAAAATTATTTATTTATTTAGGAATGAACATTAAAAAAAAATTGCTAGAATAGAGTGTAGAGCCTACCTCTTTGGCCTCCAATCTCCCCTTGCAAGCTCTCGCAAGCTCTTCAATCTCCCCTTGTTCCTTGCTTTCTCTTCCTCTCTTGCTCCTTGCTCTCTCTTTGCTCCTTGCTCCTTGCTCTCTCTTGCTCTCACTCTCACTTTCTCTCTTGACCCTCACTCTCTCTTGCTCTCTCTTGCTCTCACTCTCACTCTCACTCTCACTCTCTCAAATAATGAAATGAATATGAGGGAGGGTTTATTTATATTCACTCCCTTCCCTCCCTCCCTTCCCTCCCTTTATTTTCCTACCCGTCGCGCTTTTTCCGGCGTATTTTTTTTTCCAGCATGTATTTTTTTCTGCAGAATTTTTTTTTCGGCCGTCACTCACCGCCGCCGAGAGCAATTGGGGAGCGATCACTCCCCAACCGCTCTCGAGTTGTAAAAATCACTCCCGGAGTGACGAGAGCGATGCTCCCTAAGTCGAATCAGAGCACAAATTTTTTTAGGGAGCGCGCTCTCGCCTGGAGCGCGGATTGGAAGCGGGATCAAGGGGGTGGGCACTCCCCCGCAACACTGCTTCAATACCAAGATAATAGTGAACACCCAAATGGCAAGCTCCTTGTCAGAAGTGGGCTTCTCAAGTGCATTGTCTCCTTCTCCTTCACAAACCCCTTTCCACAACTCATTAAAAATCAAGGTGTACTTTATCTTTCTGAACCATTCATGGTAGTTCTCTTTGCCGGAGAGAACCACTCCAACTATAGAAATAATTTAATGCGTCATATAATTTGATCTGGCCTCAAAACAATTATAATACTTGCAACAAAAGATTGATTGTAATAAAAAATGATTGCCTATCTTCAAAAAATCATCAATATACCTTCATACACCATGCTTCAAATAATCTTTGACTTTTCAAATTTGTGTATATAAACCAGTGTTCCACGGGGACTTGCCCCCCCTCCTAGGGGTCTAGTTTCCTCGCTCCCCCGCGCTCCGGGGACTTGGGGACTAGAAGGGGACGTTTCCCCACGCTCCCAAAAATGAGGAAACTCAGGGGGACGTGCCAGGGGGGCGTTTCCCTTCCCTGAGGGGGCGTTTCCTAAAAGGGGGACGAGGGGGGACGTGGGGGCGTGAGGGGGCGAGGGGGGAACGAAGAGGGGGCGTGAGGGGGCGAGGGGGGATGTGGCACATTAAAAACCATTTAAATTAATTAAACGCTGAATTTAATCTTTATTTAAGAGTTAATTAACATTTAGCGTTTTGGAAAATGGCGGTTTTATGTTATAAAAATGGCAACCAAGCCATGAACAACACACTCACAGCTTTTGCAAGTTTGCTGAGTGCTCCACTCACTATTTCACTGTTTGGATTTCTGATTCATCATTCCAGAACTCCTCCCTCTCTCTGGTCGAGCGTCCTAGAAGCAGCAGCTCCCATCGAGCATCGTGCGAGCAGCACCTCCCTGAGCAGCGCTACGTGTTGAGGATCGGGCTGCTACAGCTGAACAGGTTAGTAATAGACTAACAGTTCAATAAGTGATATAACAGTATAACTTATAAGTCTCCAACAGATCAATAGTGCGCATTGTTTGGTGTGTCTTGACGACTGTTTTAACTTTTTTTTAAGCGACAATGCTATCGTAACTTCCAACCATCAGTTCTCCCGTAGAGTCACCATGGTCTCGAAAGAAACCAGGTTTCCATGTTTCAGTTATTAATTAAAAAATTTAAATATATTATGCAGGGTTTCATATGACGTCGGACGGCCTTGTCTACGGCCACACCAGTTTTCATATGACGGCCTTGTCTCGATTTTACATATATTCTGCAGTTTTTATGATTTATCATTGCACAGTACATCAGCCCTTTCCGAATCAGTGGGCGTGTGAATGAAGTTTGGGCAATCATCAGAGTGTCTGTCTTAGAGCAGTGTCCACTGTCAACCAAATAGGCTAGCCGCTATTCATATATTAATATTATCAGTTGAAAATCTACGGCCTGCCTAACTAATATCAATATAAAATTTATTGCTGTGAAGTAGCTCTGAAAATTGAAATCGGTTTGCTTTTGTGATGCGTGTGTACTGTTGGTGTAGTTAGAGTTAAATTACAATGTTTTTCCATGGTTAAATCATAAATGCTCTTCTACACCCTGCCCAGTCAACTTCGGTATGATTGAGCAATATTGCTAATAATGTATATGACAACGCTCATACTGATGCCAATTAAGCTAGAAGCTTTTATAAAAACATGATTGCGGCTCTAAAATATATGAACCGTTTCAACTTTCAAATATATTATATAACACAAAGGTTTGGATGAAACTTATCCATCTAAATATGAAACATTGTTTCTTGCCTGTCTTAGAGCTTATCCCAATACTCCATTATATAGTCTTTTACACAGCCTGCAAACTTATGAAGATGTTGATTTCCACACAATACAAAAAAAAGAAACTTTGGTTTTATTGATATTCAAATGTCAAATGATATTCATATCAATGATCATGCTTTGCAGCTTTTCAATTCAAACCAAATTGGCAAATTGTCATAGTGGACTCAATTAATAAATTATATTTTATATTTATAAATTTTTAAGACCCTGACGCTCCCCCACGTTTCCTAAAAAATGGTAGGGAGCTTTTGCATAGGCCGCTCCCGCGCCCCCTCGCTCCCTCGCCCCCTCGTCCCGGAACCTTGGTGGAACACTGCAAATAGCCCAAGATATTTGCCAAACAAGCTCCAAGCTCAATCTATCTAAATCACTACTCTTCAACATTGCTCCAAAACAACAAATCCTCAATGAGAGAGGTGTGAGGCAAATGTCGACGTGGGGGCTGTACCTTTTATAGTTTTTTGGTAGGAATTAGAGTTTAATATTAATTTTTTATTAAATTTGACTTTTTTTTGTGAAAAGTCCACCACAATCTTGCCTTCGACCAACTTGGAAGAGCATGTAGGGACTCGGTTGTGTTGGACTTGTTTGGTTTTGAAATGGTTGAGCCACGCATTGATGCAGTCAGTTCAGTATGATATTGGTCCCTTGAATAGATGATTGAGTTGACTTTGATAGGTATCATCTTGGTCAACTTAGCCGAGTTTGAAAACACTGGTATGAGGTTGATTGAAATCTCTTTGTTACAATACTCTGCGACATATTCTCGAGGTATGTTCTGTTTTTGTCGAACTAAATGGTCTCAAATATATTGCAGCGTGTTGTAGGAATTGCTTAGTTGGTATATTTTTTTGCCTCTTGTTACCTCCTAGGTTCTCACTTGGTGCAAAAAGATCTAAAAACACAATGTGAACCCCAAGGGCAGCATAGTCAAGCTATCTTCGTTTCACCTTAGTAGCCTTCCCTTTCTCACTTTAGAGTAGGTGAATGATAGCCTATGGTGGCTTCCCCATGGTTAACTATGCTTGATGACTATAGTATAAAGTGGGAGTAACAGAAAGATTAGCAGCAGTAAGATAAAAGGAAAAGTGGCATCCCCATGGTCAACTAAGCTTGATGACTATAGTATAAAGTGGGAGCAACAGAGAGCTTAGCAGCAGAAAGATAAAAGGAAAAGTGTGTTTGCGCTTTTTGGGCGGTGGATGAAAGGGAAGACCAGTTTCTTAGTTTGTTTGGGATATGCGGTCAAACCAAGTCAAAATTTGAAAATAGGCATATTTAGTGTTGGAATCACATTGTAGGGACTTTGGTTTGGTCAGAGCGTGTATCAAGTACAAAAACACCCTTGGTACAGCACTGTGCTAGACATTTTGCTGCAACATAGGTCCAAAGCTGCCTTAACATATTAGTTGTTTAGCTAATGTTCTATTTTGCCAACTGTAATTATGGTTTAGGATTCAACTCAATTTAGGAGTTGCATGGAATGGAAACTGGTGGGTGGCTGTCAAGTTTTAAACATAAATTGGCAACTAGTCACTGACTAATGGGTTTTCTTGTTACCTAAAACAGCTTTTTTAGTGAAGTGGGGTTAGAGCTTGATTGTTTCTAGAAGTATGCAATTTAAGTTGCTACATAGTTGCAGACATATCATCCTGATCTTCAAAGTTGGAAAGCCTGCAGGAAACAAATTGCTGGTTGTAGTATCTAGTGTCGTTTATTTATTTTGGTCATCAGTGGACATTGAAACAAACTCAATTTCTGTCAAGTTGGATGAATAACTTTTTCTGTTTAGAACAGTTCTTATTAGTTGTAACAACAAAAGGATGCATGGATAATACTGGAAGATGTATTAGGAAACACATTAAGTATAATGTAAGGAGTAGATGAAAGAATATTGTATAACAAAACCTATTCTTCTTTCTTAAAAGGTAATGATGCTTTCCAATTGTAGCTATTTGTTTCTATGATATTTTTTTCTGTTTTAATGTCTTATTTCTAAAAGAATAAATAATTACTTTTATGCCTTTTGTTGTTGTTTGAAATGCATGAACAAGAGTGAAGGAATAACTGATTGATATGTAATTGGCATGCTTCCAGAGGGCTTGTTGGATATCGAAGTGTGTTTAATGCAGATACACATGGTACTGGATTTATGCATCGTGCATTTCTAAGTAAGTTTTTAAACTTGTGGTTCTAATTTAGATATGATCTTATATTTCCTAGTTGGATCTAATATTTTTGAATATAATGAACTTGATTCTTTGTCTCCGGAGTCCGGATTCAATGCTACTATTGATGGGGTTTTAATATCTTGTAAGTATGTTGTTTGTCTTACATGCTAAGAAGTAAACTTATGCAATAACAACACTTCTTGTTCTAAAGTTGATGCGATGATGGGATAAGTATTTCTCAACATAGGGATTCCATGGCTAGATTCTCTTGAGAGATCTAGGGGCAGCTAGATTAGGTGATTTCTCTTATTTTGATAACTGCGTGTGATGTCTTTTTACTTGATTAGCTTCTTCTTTAACTTGATTATTATTGTGCTTTTAATCATCAAAGAAATACCAAACAATGATGATCAAAGAGACAAGAAGACACAAAATGTAGGCTGCTAGCCAAGGCCAAAACCTCTCCTTTTGAGAGGAAAACCCACAAGAATTCTTCTCTTCTTATAGAATCTTCAAATGATGAATTCCAAGACCCAAGGCCCTTGACAAAGATGCCTCCAAGACCAAGTCAACCTTTCTTTTTGACGAGCTTTCCTTATATAGCGTACAACAACAAACTTTGACTTTCCAGCAACAACTTCAACAACTTCGACACCAACAACTTTTCCAACAACTTCGACATGCCCAACAGCTTCCAGCAACTTCTATTTACCTAGCAACTTCCAGCAACTTCTATTTGCCTAGCAACTTCCAACAACTTCTAGCAACTTCGACTTTCCCAACAACTTCCAGTAACTTTGACTTCTCCAATAACTTCCAACAACTTCGAATTTCGCAGCAACTTCTAGCAACTTCAACTTTCGCAGCAACTTCCAACAACTTTGACTTGCTCACCAACTTTAGAAACCCTAACACAAGGGAGAGAGAGGTCCAAAACTTCGATCTTGCTTCTTTTCTTCATACCCTTGATTTTCGTCCTTTTCTTTTGGTCTTGCTGCTTCTTTCCTCTAGAGATTGAACTTACTTGTTCTTGTGTCCAAATGAGGTTGAGTTCCTTCTTATATATAGGTTTTCTAGGGGTACGAATTGCTTCCATGAGGCTGATTTCATCATTCATGTAGGCCAACTTGCTTGACAAGGTCTTGGAGGGCCTTTATAACATTTTTGACTCTACAAAAATTTTCTTTACAAGATACAACATGCTCAAAGGGGTCTTACATGTATGACAATGAATCTTTTGACTTCCTAATTCTATGACAAACCTAGAAGCAGTCAATGGGTGCTTGACTTACAAATAAATTTACCTTGAGCATGAAACCCATACATCAAGAATGAAATAATAAATTTATTTTTCTCTTTTCATCAAATACATAAAATCACGATCACAATAGACATTATGAAGACAAAACCTAGTTAAACATTTCAACACTCCCTCTTAACTAAGGAGGTATTCATAATCCATACATGGTACTTGGACATTTTGTAACAACCAAAAGTCGTGTACGCTGTGGAAATATCAAAATACTTCATAGACAAAGACATCCATTGTAGGATAGTAATTGTAAATTGTATATTGTATAAAAGAATTGATGTAGGATGAGTTACAAATGAGAATGAGGGTCCTGTATATATAGCCAGGTAAGTACCCTTTTATGAACACTCATGTCTCTAAGACATGCTTTTTCATTACTAACTAACTAACCATTAGTTAGTTTACTTATTGTTTATTATTATTTTTATATTTATGTTTATTATTATTTCTATATGAATTAGATTCATAACATTGCCTTCCCCTTCAAAAATTTTTTCCTCAAAGCTTGTTGATGAAAGGACTTGATCTCTTATCTGCTACAAATGTCTTCTCTTCTTGGGACGATCATCTTTGTTGATACAAGTTGATATGATTCTTGGAGTGATATATAAATTTTTCATACTGAGAACGGATCAGACCATCCTAGAATCTTTATCGTGGGACTGGATTCTGCAAACTAGGGAGTTTTTCATAATCCATACATGGTACTTGGACATTTTGTAATAACCAAAAGTCGTATATGTAGCAGAAATATTAAAATACTTCGTAGACAAAGACATCCATCGTAGGATAGTAATTGTAAATTGTATATTTTATAAAAGAATTGATCTAGGATGAGTTACAAATGAGAATGAGGGTCCTGTATATATAGCCAGGTAAGTACCCTTTCACGAGCAATCATGTCTCTAAGACATGCTTTTTTATTACTAACTAACTAACCATTAGTTAATTTACTTATTGTTTATTATTATATTTATATTTGTATTTATTATTATTTCTGTATGAATTGGATTCATAACATTGCCTTCACCTTCAAAAATCTTTGTCCTCAAAGCTTGTTGATGAAAGGATTTGATCTCTTATTTGCGACGAATGTCTTCTCTTCTCGGGACGATCATCTTTGTTGATACAAGTTGATATGGTCCTTGGAGTCATATATAAAATTGTCGTACTGAGAACGGATTAGACCATCCTAGGTTGATCTTCTGCGCACTCAATTTTTTGATGAATCATTATCATGGGACTTGATTCTGCAAACATCAATATTCCTCGAAACATAAACTTGTCATTTATTTTCTCAGTTATACTGGTATGTAGATTGATTGGAAACTCTGCTTTTGTGATTTGGATGTCGATACATAGTTCTTTTGGTTGGACTTTCCCTTATCATGTTAGTGGATGTTTCCTAATTTCCTTCGGACATTGTTGTTGTTGAATTGGTGACTGAATCCTCATTTGGAGTGTTTGTCGTTTGAACGACAACCTCTGAGTACGTCTTTACTTCAGTAGGATTTGGATTTGCCTGAATTCTATGTTGCACGAAACTTCTAGGAACCCAGCGTTTCAGGCTGTACTCGTACTCGAAACTCGACCATCATGAGAGTAAATATAGACTTGGTTTTCCTTCTCAAGTGTCATCTATTGGTCTTCTATTGGCCTTCTTCCCTTTTTTACTTGCAAGATAATGTGTTATGCACTAGTTTATAACTTTTATATAATATGATATATATATATATATATATCTATATATAGATATATACACATATATGACGTTTCGATTGATGTTTCCATTTTTGGGAGGTGACTTTTCTAAACCTACTCGTTTCAGAACTTTATATATATATATGACGTTTCGATTGACGTTTCCATTTTTGGGAGGTGACGTTTCTAAACCTACTCGTTTCGGAAACTCCAAAATGTTTCATTGTTTTGTGCAACTAAGCCTGAACTGTGAGATTAGTGGGATCGATGTTTGTTTTTTCTTCCCCAACTTGGACTACTACATCTAGCAATTTTGATGCTTCCTTTGCGACAATTTCTTCGAACCTATTTGTCAATGATTTCTTATCATCCTTCAGTTTTTTAATCTATTGGAGAAGATTTTGGTTATGATTTTTGAGACGTAAGCATTCTTCATTTTCTGAGTCAAATTTATTTTGGCCTTCAAGTTTCTTGCCTTTTAAACACTTGATTTGTTCTAATAATTTTTTGTTAAGGTCTTTAAGTCTTTTTTCTTTGATAGACTTTTGTTGAATTTTTTGTCAAAACTTTCTTTTTCTTGTTTTAACTTTTGCTTCTTAGTTTTACACTGTTTGACTTGTGCAAGAAGTTTCTCATTGTGGTTCTTTAGATGTCAAATTTCTTCGTTGCTTTCTGTTGATTTTTCATGAAACCGATCTTGGAGATCTTTATATTTCTTTTCTGATGCTTCATTCTTTTTTTAAAGTTTTGTGATTTCTTCTTTTAATTTTTTAATTTGTGTCTGGGCGCTATTTTGATATTCTTCTAAAGTAAACAATTTTCGACATTTGGGACAAGGTATTGTGTGAATTTTAAAAATCGATAAATACTGATCTTCTGCTCCACAAAATGGACATCTTGTCCAAACTGTAGAGTTGTTTATGGAATTTATAGTCTCTTTGTTCATCTTCAAATTAGACTCTATCTTTCTTTAGTGATGAAATTTCTTTTGAGTTTGTCGCTAAGCGTAGGGTTTAAAGCTAACCCCCTTAACTTTTGTTAATTCTTCAACCCTTTTTTTGTGTAACTCCTTTTAATAACTTTATTTAAATAACCCCTTTCTTTTTTTTATTAAAAACTCCTTCCTTTTTTTCTTTTCAAAATTATATATATATATAATATATATATATATATAATAATATATATATTAACTTCCTTATAACTTCTTTTTAGATATAATTTTTTGACTCTTTATTTATATATCTATGATGAAATATTTCGAACCCTTTACTATAACCTTAAGAAATTATCAAATGTGAATGGTTAATGGAGGGATCAATTGTACGGACATGACTATTCTTTGCACTGTTTTTTTCTTTAATACTATCCCTTACCCTTTTATAACTTTTGACTCTTCTTTGAAATTATTTTGAAACTTTAAATCTTATTTCTTTATTTGTTAAATTATATTTTAATGTAGTTTGACCAACTTGATTGTATGGTATTGTGACTGTATGGACGTGTTTGTAAATATTTGGATGATTAACTTCGTACTCCAAACCAAAAACCTTTAATCAAATATGAATTGGTGGCTATCAAATAGAACTTTTCAAAAAGTCATGCACCGATTTGAATGACCACAAGATTATTTGCTCGCTTTCTGCTTCACTTCTTCGGTAAAACTCTGCAATTTAGGACCCTATAGAAGAACCTCTGTTGTACTCCTAAGTGAGCCTGATGGATGTGGTAGGTATGTGTTTTGTTACTTGGAATGGATGGCACAGGGACTGGGCCACTGTTGCAGCAACATCATCCGGTGGTTTCCGGCTGTAGACAGCGACGATCGTTGGTTCTAAAGGTTTTATAGCTTCAACAGTTCGTGCCGACGACTGCAATGCATGACAGGTTCAAAGGGTTTGATGGTTGAGACGATTGCAACAAAGGTTATGGCATGCGAAACAAGAAGCAAAATGGTTAAACAGGTCGTGCAGTGGTTTTTGGAGTGTTGCAGTCGGGGTCTGTCAAACGACTAGTTGGAAAGTTGAGTGGTGGTAGTGGCCGTTGCTTTTTTGCCAATTTTTGGATTTTTATTTATTTAAACTTTTATTTTTAGATATTTAATTTATATACATTTTTATATTCTTTTTGAACTTTTTTTTTAATATTCTTTTTATATAACTTTTTCTCTGTTTTTTTATTTTAATATGATTTTTTATATATATTCGTTTTTAAATTTTTTTATATACCTTTTCTATATATATGTTTTTTGACCCTTTTTCATAATATTTTTTGATATATATATATATATATATATATATATATTATATATATATATATAATATATATATAGTATATATATTTTTCAATGGCCAAAGGCTTGACGTCGAACTCGTAGAGAGGAGAAACTCCTACTTTGTAGCAAGACGCTTGAATTTTGACGACATCAATGTTGACGGAGTTTATGTTGAAGACTCTAGCGCAATTGGCATTAGTAAGATTCTTCTTATACTTGATAGCTATTTGTGAGATGTTTTTCATTTTATTATAGCGCGATCTTCTCTTTGACATTATTAGAGTGTGTCTTCGTTAGCTCATCAAATAGCTTATCAAAACAAAGAGATAAGAACACAAGATATTTGGCATTCTGCCAGGGCCAAAACCTCTCCCTCTTGGAGAGGAAAACCCGCATTAAATTCTTCTTATAGAGATTCCAATTGATGAATACCAAGACCTTGACTCTTGACCTAATATGTCTCTCCTTGACCAAGACACCAATCCTCGTTTGTGTCGTTGCTGAGATGATCATTGTTGCTTCATCATTGTTGCACGATCAAGATCTTCATTGCTATAACATCATAGCTAGACCTTCATGGAGAACTTCATCATAATGATGAGATCATTGTTTCTACACCATCGCTGCTCCTTCCTTGTATCATCATCTTATTGAGATTATCTCTATTATGTCATTATTGCTATTACATCTTTATTACACCTTGCTGCACTACCGCTTATTTCATCACCGAGACTTGTGAGACAGTGATCATCAAGTAATGTATATGGTGAAACAGAGTGTGACTGAGATCCTTCATGTATGCCGAGACTATGATTGAATACTGAGGTAGTGAGTGTGAGGAGGTTGAGACAAAGAGTGTCTTCCTTTTATATGTATGTTAAGATTGTAACACTACTTTTGTGATCACTAAGATAGGGAGGAGACAGAGTACATTTATCTTGATAATACTCATTCGAAGAACATTGATTTCAGAGTTTTGCGAGATCTTAGGATTGTGATTACTTACTATAATCACCATCGAAAACTTCAGACATATCCTAGGTTCTGTCTTATTTGTAGTTGTAAAGCTAGTCCGAAGTTTTGTACTCAATGTGCTTATTCGAGATACTGTAGGAGACTTTCGAAAAATCTCAAACAAGTCTGAGATTCTTCCTGTCTTTTGTGGATACCCCAAC
>APFE031692939.1:0-14503 GCA_000404065.3 Pinus taeda
TTTGGATCTAGCCCTAAGATCTACTCCTGCTAGATGGTGGGGTACACAAAAATAATATAGGAGATTGGAAACAATGTCGAAGATTGATGTGGGTAAGGTTTGGTCAAGTAGAAGTAGAACTGGCAGATAAGTATGATGGTCAAATTGATCCTAGAGAACACATACAACTATATATGACAACATGGAAAGACATTCCGTAAGAAGAATGGGTGCATGGCTTCATACTTACCTTGGAGACAATTCCTCAGAATTGGTATTTGGAAATAGAATTACGACATGGTACTGCAAGCTGGGTAGAGATGGTTGATGGATTTATAATGACATTTGGTTTTGAAGATGATTGTCCACATATAGATGCAACCCTTCAGATAGTTAAGAAGAAATTTTTTGAGAACAAAGTTCCAGTTATTTGGCAACCTAATTGGGCCGCGCAGTTACATAATATAATAGAATGCTACAATATCACTGTGAAAGAGGAGGAAGATCCTCGCAATATTGACATTGCAGAATCTGAAGGTCATCGCGAAGTGAATGGACCTGAAATAGAGATGCTTAATATAACGAAGCCATTAAAAACGAAGAAGGTGAATATAGGGTCAGAACATGAGCCGAAGTTTGCAACAATAGGAGATTACTGGGATGAAGACACAATAATCAAGATAACAGATCTTTTGCATGAGTACCAAGAGTTGTTTCCCACTAAGTTCTCATATATGAAGGGAATAATAAGAGAGACTTGAGAGTTGTGAAGATTCCTTTGAAGCCTGATGTGAAACCTGTCAAGCAAAGACCTTATAGACTGAATCCAAAATATAAGGAAAAGGTGAAGGAAGAATTAGATAAGATGATAGCAGCCAGGATCATCGAACCTGTTGAAGACCCTGAATGGGTGAGTCCCAAGGTGGTTCAGGAAAAGAAGGCAAAAGGGGAAATCATAATTTGTGTGGACTTGAGGAAATTGAATGATGCATGTCTGCATGACCCCTTTCCTACACCATTTACAGGCGAAGTATTGGACAATGTAGGAGGACAAGAGGTCTATTCTTTCACAGATGGCTTTTCGGGGTACCATCAGATCAGAATTGCACTAGAGGATAGACATAAGACAATTTTTGTTGCAGAATGGGGCTCTTACTAGTACACAGTGATGCCTTTTGGTTTGAATAACGCTGCTGCCATATTTTCCAGAGTTGTAGTTGTAGCCTTCAAAGAATATACACACAATTTTTTGGAAGTTTACTTCGATGATTGGACATTCTTTGGGATGTTGAAGAAGCACGTGGCGAGCTTGATGTTGATGTTGGATACATGTAGACAATACCATATATCATTGAACTTGAAAAAGTGTATCTTTTGTGCACCATTTGATATAATGTTGGGACATGTAGTTTGTAAGCAAGGATTAATAGTGGATCTCGCGAAGATCGCAGGTATTATGAATTTTCCAACACCGAAAACAGCGAGACAACTACTCAAGACACTGGGACACACTGGCTATTGCATAAAGTTTATAAAGGGGTATTCGCAGATAACTACGCCGATGGAGAAATTGCTAAAGAAAGACATGACCTTTCAATGGACCGAAGTGTGCTAGAAAAGTTTGGATTTACTAAAAGAAAAGATGGTGGCTGTGCCTATTCTGGTTTTCCCGGACTGGAATAAGGAGTTTCATGTACATGTTGATGCATCTTGTATAGCATTGGGTATAGTACTAGTGCAATCAGGAGCAGGGGAAATTTATCACCCCATAACATTTGCAAGCAGAAAACTGTCCAAGGCAGAAAAAAACTATAGCACAACAGAAAGAGAGGGATTAGCTATGGTATATGCATTGCAGAAGTTCAGGCACTATTTTAAACTTAGGAAAATTAAAATATTAATTGGTATTAATCTAATTAGGGTTGAAACTTCTAGAAAAAGACACGGATCAAGACAAAATGATCTGAGTCTTTCATTATGATTTAATTTAGGCTGTTGGTTGTCCAACATGAAGATATAAGAAGGGGCTTGAGGGTCATTTGGAAATTAAACAGAGAGATAAAGGAAATCGATTTTTTGAAGTGAGAAGTTCTCAGGAGGAAAAATTGATTGAGGAGATCTCTTGCACTTGAGGGGCAACGATAGCAGCTTCCCGAGAGATAGATTCTTAGCTGGAGATACATCAGTAGAGAGAGCCAGTGAGTGATCTAGAAGCCTTGACACAGAGGCTAACGCAGGGCCAGTAGGGCCACGCAGAATCAACACAAAGGGAGAGTGAGGAGTCTCAAATCTATAGAGGAATTTGATTCTCAAAAGCCGGGAGACAAGGTGTGAGACCGGGAGGCAAAAATCTAATTTCTTGGGCAGCAGATTGACCAGCCAGAGAAGTGACGCAGAACCCAGAGAGCTAGACGCTGGGCTAAAGCAGACACTCTGCAGATGTAGCCCAAAGGCAGCCAGAAAAGCCAGGGGGGGCAGTCAGTTTATGGCTGGATCAACCAAGATTTCTCAATGATTGTGAGGTAAAACTCACAAAACTTCTGCCAATATTTCTCTCTGTAAGCGAATAACCTTGTGAGGTATTTTGTGATGTATTTAGAGCTGCTGCACCGGTTTTCCTGCATTGGGGTTTTTTGGGGACTACTGTCGAAAAATAACTGTGTCCTATGGGTTTCTATTTTCCTTGCTTAGTTTCTATGTTTCAGAATCATAATTAAATTGGTGTAGGCTGCTTCAGTAATTTACTTCAATGTTTCTTGAAGAAATCTGAAATAAGCTTGTAATGTATTTACAATCTAGGTGAAGTAGATTTAGTTGGTTGTAGTAGGATTCTCGAAATTGTTAGATCTAGGAATTTTCACATGGTATCAGAGCCAAGTTGATCTAAACAGGGAAGAGTAGATCTAGCACTAAAGATCAAGGGTTAACTTGTTGCAACAAGCAGCAATTCGAATCTCCTAAGGGATTGCGCAGTTCTAGCCAGGAGGGCCGCATTTTCGTGGGTGTTTCTCTCTGAGTGAGTTGATAGAGAGGTAAGATTGTAGGATCGAGAATTCGCCGAGGTAGAGGGAGCTACGCAGAGCTAGAGGTATGTAGTTTTTTGCAAGTTGAGTGCTAGGCAGAAAAGTCGTCAGAAGGAGGAAGCAGATCGCATAGTGAGGGAATACTTCCTCATTGATTTCTTGTCGAGGAAATCAATATTTCTCATTTGCTGAGCAGCAGAAGAGAAGCAGACTTACCAGCTTCATCAGGGAATGTATAAGTCAGCCTAGGAGCTACGCAGTAGGGAGAAAGATGGAGTTGTTCGACATTTTTTGGAAGATATGTCAACCAGTGGTTTGAGGGATCATGACAGGTTGGACGGGGCTTCCAACTATGTCATTTGGAAGGCTCGAATTTCTTTCCTTCTAGAAGAGCATGCCTTAAGACATATGTTGATAGTGTGATACCTGTCCCTGCGGATGCATATCCGTTGAAAAAGTACAAAACTGAGATGGCTAAGGCGAAAAGGATGATCCTGGATGGAGTCAAGGATCATGTGGTGTGCCACGTTGCTAACAAAGGGACCACTAAGGAGATGTGGGATGCCATGGCCACATTGCATTAGGGATCTTCCGAGCAGCGGAAGATGTACTTAGAACAAAAGTTGAGGTTTGTGTAGTTGTAGAAGGGAGAACGTGTGGATCCATTCCTTACGAAATTGAAGGAGACCCGTGATAAGTTGTTCGCTGCTGGGCACACACTTCAGGATTCAGAGTTAGTGAGACTGACTCTAAATTCCGCCTTAGATGAATGGCAAGTCTTTGTCCAAATTATCCTGTGCAGAGCAACATTTCCAAATTGGGATGAGATGTGGGCAACTCTGAAACAAGAAGAGCTGAGGAGAGACCAACTCAATGTTAAACTTGACGAAAGCAGCAACAACAACAACAGTGGGTCGAAGCCTAAAGTAGAGGAAGAGGATAACGCAACCCTTGCATCAAAGGGACAACAGGGACAATAGAGACGAACGAATGATGCCTCCAAGGTGAAATGTTTTAGATGTGGCGAGATGGGCCACTATGTATCCCAATGTCCTTAGAAGAAAAAGGACAACGATGAGAAGCATGATCCTAAGGTTACAACCACAAAGATCGAACATGAGGAGGAGTTCGCCATGACTGCTGAGATACCTCCAGGAGGGAGGTGGGATGGTATAAAACTATAGTTCGATAGAGCTACAGAGGTGCATGATCCTTAGCAGCCCACCTCTTGGACCATCACCTTGCTACAGGAGCCCATGATCAGTAGTAGCGGGATGGTGGAGTGTTCAATTGGTACCATGGAGTGTTGATTCAACAAATGCAGTAGTTAGTAGCGCCATAACGTGAGCAACGCAAAGCAGAGAGGTAGCAGTGCATGGAGGCACAGTGCAGAGCTTCAGCAGCGCAATGGCTTCAAAAGATAACGTGGGACTCGCAGTAGTCAGGCTTTTAGCACTGAGGTGTATCCATTGGATACTTGTCCAATTTTGGGTGTTTTAAGTTGCTTCTCTCAGCAATTGAGTTGTAGTACGGATACAGTGTTAGCAGTGGCAGATATAGCAACATAGTAGATGCAACACTTGAGAGTGAGGTGTAGTATAGATGTAGCATTGGCAGTGGTAGTGTCAAAGGCAGCATTACAGTGGCAAGAACAACACAGTGGTTGGTGGACAACATGTCAGACATCAGCAACGCAGAGGAGGATGCTTCAGAGTCAGAGCAGTATGCAATAGTAGTGTATTGCTAGAGCACATTTTTCGCTGAGAGGGAGTGTTGATTTGGGGTAACATCGGATGTGCTCTAATCCTCAAATTTTGTAGGGAGGCTTGGACACATGTATTCCAAAGAACCCATAAAGCGTTTTGGGAAATTCCACCCAGAAGTGATTTTATTAAAATAATTAATATTTTTAATGGGGGTCCTAAGTCTAAACTTAGGAAAATTAAAATATTAATTGGTATTAATCTAATTAGGGGTGAAATTTCTAGAAAAAGATATGGATCAAGCCAAAATGATCTGAGCCTTTCATTATGATTTAATCTAGGCTGTTGGTTGTCCAACATGAAGATATAAGAAGGGGCTTGAAGGTCATTTGGAAAACACACAGAGAGATAGAGAAAATTGATTTTCTGAAGTGAGAAGTTCTCAAGAGGAAAAATTGATTGAGGAGATCTCTTACACTTGAGGGGCAATGATAGCAACTTCTCGAGAATAAATTCTTAGCTGGAGACACATCAGTAGAGAGAGGCAGTGAGTGATGCAGAAGCCTTGACGCAGAGGCTAACACAGGGCCAGTAGGGCCACGCAGAACCAGCACAAAGGGAGAGTGAGGAGTCCGAAATTTGTAGAGGAATTCGATTTTTAGAAGCCGGGGGACGGGTTGTGAGACTGGGAGGCAAAAATCGAATTTCCTGGGCAGCAGATCGACCAGCGAGAGAAGTGACGTAGAGCCCAGAGAGCTAGACGGTGGGTTGAAGCAGACACTACACAGAGGCAGCCAGAAAAGTTGGGGGGGTGGTGGGGGGGGCAGACAGTTTGGGGCTGGATCAACCAGGATTTCTCAGTGATTGTGTGAGGTAAAGCTCACAAAACTTCTGCCAATATTTCTGTGTAACTGAATAACCTTGTGAGGTATTCAGTGATGTATTTAGAATTTGCTACTGCTTAATAATAATAAACCCTCAGAGCTACTGCACCAGTTTTCTTGCATTGGGTTTTTCCAAGGACTATTGTCCAAAAATAACCGTGTCCTATGTGTTTCTATTGTCCTTGCTCAGTTTCTATGTTTCAAAATCATAATTAAATTGGTGTAGGCTACTTCAGTGATTTACTTCAATGTTTCTTGAAGAAATCTGAAATAAGCTTGTAATGTATTTACAATCTAAGTGAAGTAGATTCAGTCGGTTGCAATAAGATTCTTGAGATTGTTAGATCTAGGAATTTTCACAATGTGCACTATTATACGTGAATAGATTTATTAGGGAAGACATCCATGAATGTGGGAAAGTATTTCTTAGAAACTCAAGGATATTTTTTTTCAAGGAAAACCTTGGTAAGAAATCCAAGAAATGCTTCCTCTTAATCATATATAACCTCCCTAGTGGATTTGTAAAATATTATGCTTCATTTAGGGGAATTAAAACCAAGCATTTATCGATACAAAACTATTCAAATGTCTAGTACACCAGCAATAACCATTTGTGCTAATTCCTTAGACTTTATTTATATATACACATTCACATAAACTAGTGTGATTAAATAGTTTTAAACAAAAAAATATATGGTTGTAAAAATAGCAAAATGCCCGAGAGTTAAATTAGCTCATACGCTTCATAATTTCAAATCACAATATCTTACTTAAAAATGCAAAATTTTCCTTCTATTTTATAATTTAGAAATAATTTAATACCCTTTGATACTCTGTATCCTTAAAGAACTATTACCAAAATTACTACAAATCTAGATTACTGCTCCAGAAACTGTTTAAATAAACTTAACTCGTCTAAAGTGCTCCCTTATGGAAGGGAGCCAGAGAGAAGATTAACTCACCAGGGGGTTGTTGCTTGTACCGACGCTGAATGACATTTCTTTTCCAAGCTGCAACCAACACCAACGCTAACACTACCACCATCGCAACAACGACACCAGCGACGACCAATCCCAAATTGCTTTTCCCTGCAGAAAATAACAATCTGCCTTACTGAATAGGATTGCAAATGCACTTGAGATTTCCCTCATAATTTAAATGGCAATACCTTCTGTCTCTCTTGATGGTAGTATAGAAGGACCACTTGCATTTGAGGGTAGAGAAGGAGTTCTTCCATTTGAGGGTGAAGGCGGTAGAGAAGGAGCTCTACCACTTGGGGGTGAGGGTAGGATAGAATCACCGAAAAACTTGTACGTCTCGTAACGAATCATGCAGTTCTGAAACAAGGCCACTCTTTGGGTAGATCCTTGTACGCAATTTTGGAAATTATTGTACGCCGTTTGGAGGCACTTTTTACAGTCATCCATACGCAGGTCTCTCCAACACTGAGCCAGAGAATAATTCCCACCATCGATTTCCGTACTGTATCCAACATTACTGCCCACAGCATTATTAATGACCGTCGTCAAAAAATTGGCAATCTACCAACTGTTTGAGCCTGTGCTGTTTGTGCTGTTTTTGCTAATCGAAGAGCAGTTTAAAAGGTCGAGTGATATATCTGATAATTCTGAATAGAAGCTGTAAGTTTCATATCTGAAAAAGCATCCTTTCATCAGATAAATGCTCCCAGAATATTTGTTACAGACTCCAAGAACTTTTGCAGCCTCCGCAACACATGCCCCACAAATAGAGGCGTCAAGGTCTCCCCTGCACTGAGCAAGGCCGTAGATCCTGTCTCCACCTTCTCCCTGACTTGAAATATTGTAGCCTGTCTTCCCAACATTTTCGAGTAATGAAGTCCGAACCGCGTACAAGTTATGTTCCCGAAGATCACTATCGGCGACGTGAACTTTGTGATTGCATTCGCTGGCACTGGTGAAGTTATCTACTGCGGCTAATGCTAACGTTGATAGTAAAAAAACTGAGACAAATAATTTGGATGTTGCAGTGAATAAAATGATGTTGCAATGCCAGACTCTGGAAGGGGCCATTCTGTAATTCAAGTTATTTTGAATGTGCGCTACTCCCTTCATTATATTCAACTCATCCAGAGACGGTTGAAAAGTAATGTATTCTGGAAAACAGGGTGAGTGGAATTTGACTGTAGAGTTCAATGTATGATATTCAAGTCGCTACGTGGGGGCGCTTTATATCCTCGAAAAGTGAAATGTACTTCATTTAGCGCTTTCTCAAGTCAAGGAATATCCATTAGAGGAAAGGTGGTTCCGAAATCGCTTTCACAACTCAAAGTCAAGCTCGCTTCTGCATCTTGTCAAACAATGGAACCCTCTAGGAAATATCCTTTCAAGTAAATGTGTCTGCACAACCGCGTTCGCAACGCAGGTCGAGCTCGCATTTTCAACTTGTGAAACTGGAACCAACTAAGAAATCTCATTTGAACTCAATATCTGTTTACTGCGAATTTCATGACGGACTTTAATCTGTTTACTGCGAAAATTCAAATTGTACTAGTTAAAAAAGTAAAATTTGAATCAGCGTTGTACCATAAAAGATTTCATTTGAAGTTTAATAGATGAATTTATTCATTTGACGTTTAATAGATGAATTTATTTTAATTATTATGTATTAATTTTTTGAGTGCAGGGAAAATTAAATACATAAATTTTTTTGATTTTAATGGGTTATGATTTTATGAAATTTGTAAATTTTTTTTGTATTTTTTTAAATATATAAATAAATTTAAAGTTTTGAAAAATTTATTGGACATTTAAATTGATAAAATTACATAGCCTAATTTTGCAATCTAACAAATTTTTACTAGATTTTTGATTTAAAAATAAAACTGAAAAAATGTTGATATCAAAATGTCATGACACTAAATACTTTAGCGATAAGAATTTTTTATTCTCAGAATCACTGTATATAACATATGTATAATTGACATTGAAATATTTTAATCAACATAAACATTGTAATATTTTATTTTCAATTGTTTTATATGATTGAGCCATAGCCCAATATGATGTGTATTGTCTGAATTATTGTATATAACAATATATATTTGACATTGAAATATTTTAATCAATATAAGCATTGAAATATTTTATTTTCAATTGCTTTATATGATTGAGCTGAGAGGCTCTCATTTTACACCCAAGTATGATGTGTTACCCTATCCGTCCATCATCAAAGTTAAAATTTTACTCATGTCAACCAAAATAAAAATTAAAACAAATCTAAAAATAAAATGAAAATAAAATAACTATACAAAACATTAAATAATGTCTACTTATAAAAAAATTTACAAGTGAGAAATTGGATCCCTCTGAGCTGTTAGATCCCTATTTAAGATGATAGATCTAAGCTGGTATATACATAGTTGACATTGAAATGTTTTAATATTTTATTTCCTTATTAATATATTTTAAAACAAACTTCTATCTAATATTGTAAAATATCTCTTTATACATATGATATTGAAATATTTCAATTTAACCTTATATATTGAAATATTTTATTTATTGCACACATTAAAAATTTTGGTGGTTATTTTGTAATTGCCATATATCAATTTTATAATAAGAATGGAATGAATTACATACCTCCCTATTAAATAATTGACATTTTTACAATCTCTTTCTATATATATATAGAGTGAGAAAATTATTTTATTTATGGTTAACATTTTTCTTTTCTTAATTTTAACATAGATATTCAAATATTTTATTTAACTCTTGCATTTTCAAAGTCAAAATATAATTTTTTCTTAACTTTCAAGTAATTTATCCTTTTATATAAACTTAATATAAAATTAAATACTTAATATGGATATTGAAATATTTGATTAAATTTTGTGTTAAACACAAAAATAATTGCACATCTCTTCCACAGTGGTTTGTAATATCAGCCATGAACAAATAAAATGAGTCTGAAATTATTGATATTTTTATCATGATTAATACCAGCTAAGACCTATATGGTCTACCTTAAGAATGTATGGTTTTGATGAGTTATGAGGTCAAGTAGGTTGGTAGTATGACATATTTTGAAAATTAGATCAAAGAAGATGGAAAATTTAAGAGAATGTAATTTTTATCTCCAACCATTTAACAAACTATTTTAGCAATTTAAGAGAAAGTACTAATCATCTTTAACCCTCTTAAGATCACATAGGTGACAAACTATTTTAGCAATTTAAGAGAAAGTACTAATCATCTTCAACCCTCTTAATATCGCATAGGCCACAAACTATTTTATCCCATAGCTTTTTGGGAATTAATTGATTCTCAATTTCATTATGAAGCTCATGAGGATCCATTTTTATCTTGATAATGTTCATGTTTTTAGTAACACTAGTCAAGACAACAAGATAATTTTGGTTTTCAATATTGGGGTTGATAACCTCCTTATATTATTATAGTCTCATTTTGTCCTCTAGCTCTTTATTTCCCCATAGTTTTCCCTTAAATTTGTAAGTAATAATATTCTAAATATTATTTGGATTGTGCAAGATAATCTTTTTCTTTATTCCCCAATGCCACTCTAGCTTGAATGGAAGATGAGGGTTGCATAAGATATCTAGTCATAGCCATGCTTTCAATGGGGCAAAGACTTGCTTCGATAAGGATGAGAGGGTAGAGAGTATTTCTTTTAATATTTGATCTTGTAGTTTACAAACTAGTTTTGGATCTTTTCAATCTTCCTCCATGACTCTATGGATTTATTGCAACATAAAACCTCATATCCATATAGAATATAAAATAACAAGAGTTATAAAAATATTTTAATTAAAACTAGTCAAATATGGATCTTTATTTTTTGTTTGTAATATCACCTACGAAAATATTTTATGTGACATAAATTATTGTTCTATAATGGTTAAAGTTAACCAAACATATATATTTTCATTTAAATTGTAAAAATGCCTTCCTACCACATTAATAAAAATTATATATATATATATATATATATAACTTAAATTAGTATATTATATGATCGAGTCTGAGGTAACATAACCATGTTGAAGAAAATTCATTAGTAAATGAACTTTATTAGGAATAATAAATATCTATTTACCCTTAATATATCTTTATGCTATTTTTTTTTAATAATAATCTTGAGAAAAAGTCTAAGTTATAAAGTTATTATTAACATATGTATTTCCGTTGCTTTCAAATTATTTAATTTATTTAATTATATTTTGGGAATTGCGGATTTCGGAAATGGTAAGAGTAAAAAATATATTTACTTGAAATTAAATTCGAATTGAAAATATAATAATTTCTATGATAATTTTATTAAAGTTATAATAAATATGCGCTTATTAAAGAATATTTCCTGAATTAAATAAATTTTAGATATATAAATTTTCATTAATTTATTTAGCTACAATAAAATTTGCGAAACTATAAAACACAAAATTATTACATTTAGAGAGATATAGTTTCAAAAACCGCGTGGGCTATTTTCTACTGAAATTTATGACACAGATCTGTGTATTGAATTATATTATATATAATATTAAATAAAGAATTTATAGGAATGCTTAAATATTTTAATTAATTTTATTTAAAACATAAATTAATTGTAAATTTTTTTCATATTATTTTGTAATATCAATTATGAACAAATATAATGAAATGGAAATGATTGATGTCTTAATGATGATTAACATACACTAAGGTTTATATGGTTTAACTTAAAAATGTAGGAGATTAATTAGAGTGCTTTAACATTTTATTTCTATGCTAAAAAAGAAGTGAGAGAAGTTCTTAGTCACCATGGTTTTGATGAGTTAAAAAGTCAAGAAGGTTTGTAGTGCCATAGTAATTGAATAAGATGGAAAATTTAAGAGAAAGTATTTTTCATCTTCAACCCTATTAAAATATTTTATCCTATGACATTTTGGGAATTAACTGATGCTCAATTTCACTGTGAACCTCAAGAGAATTAGTTCTTATCTTCGTAATGTTCATTTTCTTTTAACTCTAGTCAAGACAAGATAATTTTGGTTTTAGATATTGGCATTGGCTCACCTCCTTATAATATTATAGTTTCATTTTTCCCTTTAGCTCTTTATTTCCCCCACAATTTCTATTTAAATTTGGAAATAATAATACTTTTAATATTGTTTGAATTCTCAAAGATGTTTTCCTTTCTTTATTCCCCAATGCTATCCTAACTTGAGTGAAAGTGTGGGTTTTGACAAGAGTTAGAAACAATTTTTGAAACCTCTTCCATAACTTCTTATACATAAGATACCTAGTCAAAGGCATGCCTTAAATAGGGAAAAGACTAGCTACATTAAGGAGGATAGGGTAGAGAGTATTTCCTTTAATCTTGAGCTTGTAGATTATAAACTTCTTTTCAATATGTTCATCTTCCTCCACAACTCCATGAATATAGTGTAACACCAAACCTGATATCCATATAAATAACAAGAGTGATAATAATTTCCTATTTAAAAGTAACTAAATATAGATACTCATAAGAATTACACATTTTTTTTCATTTTGATTTGCAATATCAACTATTAAAAGATTCAAATTATTGATGATTTATAATACTTTTAACTAAAACCAACCAAACCTATATATTTAATTTTGTTTGTTTTCATTTTTTTCCTTTTATTACCGTGGACATTATTTCTTTATAGTTAATAATTTATTTTTATTTTGAAAAGACACGTCAACTCCATGTTCAGCACAAAATTACACATCTCTCTCAATTATAAAATGTCCATATTTATTTTTTTAAGAATACATATTACTTAATAATATTATTATGATGATTAATGCAAAACCAAATAATTTATTTGGTTTTCCATTAATCATCATAATAATATTATTAAAAAATAAGTAATATGTATTATTAAAAAATTAATTGTTTTAAGAGGTGCATTTTACAATTGAGAGAGATGTGTAATTTGGTGCTCAACATGGAGTTGATATGTCATTTTAAAATAAAAACAACATAAATTCATTTTAATTCTATATTTGTCAAGCGCCTAGAGAGATCTAATCTCTCAAAAGGAAAACCTCTTTGTGAATGCAAATCTTGATCAAGGATTTATACTTTGAGAGATTTGATTAGCTCATAGATCCAAAGTTAAAATGGATCTATGCTATTTTTAAGGAACACACTAATAAAATGTTTTAACTATAAGAATTTTTTACTTGTTTTATATAATATTATTGATATTTTTAAAAATGTCATTTTCTCTCTTTCTAAATATGAACACACATATTAAATTATTTTTGTTATTAATATCTTTCTCTCTATACATATATTTGATTATTTCCGTTCTTTTATACTTTGAATTAAAAAACACATATAAAGGGAATACTAATTGTCTCTCTTTCTTTATATCTATATGTTTGATGTTAAAATATTTTACTCAACATCCATATTGAAATATTTGATTTATCACAAACAATAAATTGTCAATATTTTTAAAATCTTACATCAACTTTTTAATAAAATAAATCACACATCTCGATAAAATGTGAAAATATAAGTTCATATTGAAATATTTGATTTATAACAAGCAATAAAATTTTCTTTGTTGTCAATATTTTTAAAATCTTACATCAACTTCATATTAAAAATGAAATAAATTACACATCTCGATAAAATGTGAAAATATAAGTTGTTGTTGTTGTTGCTACTGTTTTTTTTGTTTTGTTAAATTACTTTAATATTTTCTATCTAAAGCTGATATAAAATTATGTTATTTAATATGGACATTGAACTACTTATTGCTAATAGTAAAATATTTTTTTTATTAATATAATTTTGTTTTCAATATTACATGTAAACTGAACATTTAATAAGTCACACATCATGTAATATCAATAATATTACTTTTAGTTGTCCATGGGATTTTGTATAGACAGTGATCTTGTGTGTTGTTAAGCCACTCATAGATGTTTTTTAGTTATTACTATTTTAAAATTTTTAATATAAGTATTACTTTGATTTTGGAAATGGTACGAGTAAAAAAAATGTATCCATTTGTAAATTGAATTGGAATTTGTGGTATAAATTATTTCATTATGGTTTGAGCTTGACACATGGTAATATAATTATTGTAACAAATACTTTCTATTGTTATTTATAATTTTGAGTTATTGATTGTGAAAACATTGTTTTCCAATTGGAATTTAGTGTTTGCTTTTAAAATCTATTATTGTACCATTGATCCGTTAACTTATCATATTCTTTTTGGTATATGATTATTTTCTATATTTTATCATTTATAAGCTAACAATGTTAAGCACTTGTGTGATCTTAATATTGTGGTACATTCTAACTTCACATTAGTTAACACTATGGACTATAAACAATTTGCAAGAGTACTAGGAGCCTGGATATCATAGACAGTTCAACATGAAAGGCATGATAACCTGGAAATATAGTAATCAAATAGAAAAAGTACCAATAAATAATTACATAAGTGCCATTCAACTTAATTCCTTTTATTTATTTATTTTGATCATGTTTACAAGCAAGTAACATGCCTACCAAACTAATTGCTAAGGAGTAATTTTCCACTCAACCTTAGGAATCAACTATAGCTTCTCCTTATAAGACAAACCATATTATCACTATGGTGAAGAAATTTCCTATAAAACTTTGAATCCACTCTACCCAACCAACAATTCCCATGACGAGCCATCTACTCATTATAGAGCTATCTAGACCCTCTTCCAACCATCAGAGTAACCATAGCACTATATTTTATTGCCCAAAATACAATGGGACACTCCTCTCCTGAATAGTTCCCTAGAGTATCCTTCTCTTACAACACTCTTTAGTGCGTGCAAAAAAATCCTAATCTATTGTCTATGTTTTGATAATTAATGTATAGTAATAATAGGTTTATATGTTTGAA
>APFE031692948.1:0-79329 GCA_000404065.3 Pinus taeda
TTTTTTGGATATATTGACATCATACCGTTACGTTTTTTCCTTTTTGCCTTACCTTTGACGTTTCTGCCTTACGTGTTTGTGTCACAATAAAGTTGAGTGAGAAGTAAGGGGTGAATGAGTCTATTCTAAAGGTTGTCTCCTGCTCATCATGTCTGCAGTGCTTTTCATGGTGGGCTTCTACTTTGACAACGATTTTTTTCCTTTGCAGATTCTTTTTCAGGAAGCATTTTGATGCTTCTTTTCTATAAAAGCGGACATACTTTGTGAGTCAAAACACCAAAACCATAATGAAATTTGTTCCTCCATACTTTGGTATAATTGTAATAAAATCCATTATGGCCTCTTCCCAACACTCACTTGGTATGGACAATGGTTCTAGTAGACTTGGGTGGTTTCTTAGTTATTCCTGTTTTATATTCGAGCTATATTCCTACCATAAATATCCACTCATTTCCAAAGCTTTGAGAAAAAATATTACATAATGCACTTTGGATTGACTAATAACATATAATTAGTATAATTTTATATCTCTACATTTATTTTACAAAGTACTTTGATATTTCTTTATACTCTACTTAATTTCCTCACACAGGGTCTTGTGTTATTGCTTAGGTTTTCATTTAATTTAACTAAATTTATGATAAAGGTATAAATTTTGCCTTTAGTTCTTCAATACTAATTTGTCTAATGAGATTGTAAATTATAGTTAAATTATTTATAGTATAGTATCATTTATAAAATATGTTGTTAATCATATAAGTTTAAATTTAGAAAATTGATAATGCATATTGCTTATAATCATTCTCACTCTTAATATCTATAATTTGGCTTTGCACTTATCATTTTCTTGCAGATTGACACACGGTTTGCTCGCTTGTGCAGAGCCTAACCTCATGGTTTACAGAGAACAAAAACAATCATTGTAATTTTTCTTTTGTGGGTGACTGAAAACCTTTAGTGAATTTCCTTCACCTCTGCAATTTTTTTCCAGACAGTTCAGATTTTTTTAATAATCAGTATTACTAAGGCAATTACTTAGCCTTTACTTTAAAATTTTTACATTTCACACATAGCTTAATTAAGGGGAAAAGTAAGTGGCCATAATCCACACATTTTCTCAATTTGTTTTGCTATTTTACCCAAGTCACATAGCTTAATTAGAAAAGGAGTAAGTGGCCCATAATCCACTCATATTTTTTACTAACCAAAGCATTTTTACATCATTAGCATTGCGACTAGGAACTGGTGTTATTAAAGAAAGGGAGTAGCCCCTACTTCCCTTGCGTCTTTTAGACGATCTTGGGCTTGCATCTGAAATCTTTCTCAAAGCTCTTAGTTTTCCATCTCCCTTTTTAGGCTCACATAGTGTAATAGGAAGGAAGTAAGTGGCCCATCAACCACACATTATGTTATTTGCAGGTAAGGAACAAACATAATTTAGTGTAAGTAGACAATTTTGAAAAGGATCATCACTTATCCCCATGACTACAAACTTTGTAGGTTCACTTTGTCACTTACACACACATTTCACTACACACACTAAGCTACTCTAAACTTTGAACAAAGGGAATCAAGTGTAAGAACCTTTTTTACTTAGTTTATTTAAGCTTAATGTTTCACACCATAAATGAAGGAAGACAACTAAAAGCAATCTTAACTTGAACAAACTAAATTTCCCCACACGGGCCACAAAATAATTTATAGTTTAGGTTAGGGCTATTGGGGGTAGGCATCCAATAAGCCACCATGGTCATGTTACATTTTGAAACATAGAAGTTGTCTTTTAGGGTGCTTCAAATCCTTCAATCAGTCCATGGAAAATACTACCCAGGCAGCACAGAGACCCGATTCATAGGGGGTTCGGCTTAGACTTAGTGCGTGTGGTATTATATGGGGCTACACAACCTGTATAGTGCTCAGTACTGATAATCGATTACCAAGAAGCTAAAGACTCGACTACCTCCATGAGACGAAGGTATCCTATTGGTCAAATTTTAGGGCATCTTTCCCTATAGGTGGAGGTGTGGGGAGCACTAAAGCCTCATTCAATACCTTGGTTGATTCTTTTGGCTACTAGAAGCATCACCAGTTCTTTCGAGACGTAGCCCCAGTACTCGTAATTTTTTGGTTGTTGGAAGTGTCACCAGTTCTTTCGGGACATAACCCCAATACCCGTCATTTTTTGGCTGCTGGAAGCGTCACCAGTTCTTTCGGGACATAGCCCCAGTACTCGTCATTTTTTGGCTGCTCGAAGCATCACCAGTTCTTTAGGGACATAGCCCCAGTTACTTGTAGAGTGGAAACGATGAATAGGTCTTCATAGGACCTTTTATCATATGCAAAACAAACTAAAACTATTTTCTTTGTTTGATTGATCACATAGCTTAACTTAAAGGGAAAGTAACACTTTATTTTTCATTTTTCTTTATGTATGTAATTTCTTTTTATACATATTCCTCTCCTCACCACAAAAGTGACACACATTCCATTTTAAGAATACATAAATACTTTTCTCTTTCATATTAAGAATAACAAGACAATGCTACACAAAACATTCCAATTCTTGTTTCACCTAAATACACATTAAAATAAATTCTACAATTAAAATTGAAACAAAACATTTTTTTAACTGATTTAAAATGAATTATTGGATAATTTGTTATTTATTTTGATATTTTTTGGGTAGAAAAATTGGAGGAATTATCTTTTGTGACATATTTTATGAAATGTCTTAATTTTGAGATTTAGAATTTAAAGCCCTCTAAAGTTATTTTGGGATATGAAATGAGTGAAAACTTTGTGAGCATAGCTCTCTGCCTCTTGATGTCATTTTACACACCAATTCTAGCTTTCAAACAATGTAAAAATCACCTTAATCAAATTTCATATGCAGAAGCTATGCCTCCCACAAGTTGAGCTAACTTGTTCACATGGTGGTACCAAGTGGATGCTGCATCAATTCCATTACATAGATATGTGGAGTTAGTCACGTGTGGACATTCAAGAAGATCCTAAAAGGTCCAAAACCTTAACACTAATAGTGGCTTGAAAAATGTGAAAACCCTAAACCTTAAATAGTTTCTAAGCTATGTTAAACACTACGTCACTAGGAAGAGAAGGGGTTCGATCTTTTTAGGATTGTATTAAAACATAGTTGAGCACAACATATAGGAGTGGGATTTGATATCAAAACAAAGGAGAAAGATAATTTGCAACAACCATATAGACAACAATGTCATAGGCAACTTGATAGTCAATACCCCTTTCTTTGTATTTTTATTTCCATAATTAAATAAAAACGAGTAGAGGATAAGCCTCACCTTCTAATTAGGTTTTCTCTAATATGATATCCCTTGAGTTATATCTTGTATTTAATTATATGATTTCTATATTCATTTACATTTTTTTCTTTTATGGGTTTCAATGTTTCTATGTATTTAACACTAACGAAGTGTTGAGACATGTGAAAACCCTAATCTAAAATCATTATCAAGCTATGTTAAACACCAGGTCACTAGAAATAGAGGGGGTTTCATCTTTCTAGCATTGTATTGTCTCATGGTAGAGTAGAGCATTTAAGAATTAGATTTAAGAGAATAACATAAGAACCATTTACAATACAATGTCAAAAAAAACTCTGTAATAAATAATCGTTTTTTTGTATTTATAGTTTCATAATTAAATAAAAGATAACAGAATATAATTCTGCGTTTTAATTAGATTTCTCTGATATCATATTTTCTAAATTACATCTTTTATTAAATCATATAACTAATATTTCCATTTACTTATTTTTTATGTAATTTTTTTTTTAAATATTTGAATAATAAAATAATAAACAAATTAAAATTCAAAAAATAAATTAAATAACAAAAATTCAAAAATGACAATGTAGGCTATAATAAATTTCAGGTGAATATCTACAATAATTTATATATTGTTTCACAATAACTTAAACTTAATATTACTTTTTGAACAATTCATTCTCAACTTTCATTACCATGACATCTCATGGTGAAGACCTCTCCAATCTACTTATGTAAAAAACGAGGGGTATTATTAGACTCGAGAATCCTCAACCTATGCTTTTACATTTAAAAGTTACCTTTCTCAATGACTCATTATCATCTTTAACCACATACCTTGAGATTTGGTAAAGGACTCTCCATAATCTACTTAATTAAAAAAGAGGGGTGTTATTAGGCTAAATAAGCCTCTAACTTATGCTTTTAATAAAGCAAAGATGTGGGGTGCATTGGCTTATGTTAAGTTGGTTCATTGTTTAATATTAAGTATGTAATCTAGGGTGAGCAATGACATTATGGGGACGACTAACTTAAATTCATTCGATGCTTCATTCTTAAATGAAAAAACATGGAAGTTGTACTAATTATAGTTTTTGGGACCATCAATCATTGGTTATAAGTGATTGTTCTCAAATATCTTCATGAATATGCTTAAAGCATGAAGGACCGTTCCACCTTTGAGACATAATTGAATCCCTAGGTGTAGAATTGTAAACTCCTTAATAATTAAATATTTTTAAATATTTAATCAATTAATTTAAAAAATAATTACTAGTTAACTGTAACTCCAATAAGTTGGTTAAACATTATATGTTTTATATTTGAATATAGATGTTAATTTTATTTTATAAATTAAGTAGTGAAATTTTTGTATGGAAAGAGTTGGTTATCTCACACATGAGGTCTTATATGTTAATATTTAATTGCTAACTATATTATGCTTTTCAATTATGTTATTATTATTTAAAAATGTTTTTTATTACCTAGAAAATTAATAAATTCACTAATGAACTAATGGGTAGAAAAATGGTACTAATTGGTAGATTAGGTGGAGATTAATGAAGGCAAGTCTAACACACTTGGTTATGTGGCATTTTTTTTAATTAGTCAATTTAATTAAAAAGACAAAAAGAAAATAAAAATTCTAGAATATTAAATCCTCACCATTGATAATTATTAATGATTCAATTAAAATTCTAAAAAATCTACTAATTTTCTTAACTCACTAATTATCATGTTATAAAGTGGGCTGGTGGGTGATACAAGGGTTATTACAAATCCTATAGGATTAAGTGAAAGTGCATTTCATTGGGTTCTTGATATTTCAATAATTAATTATGTTGAATCTTGTGCACTATTTGAAGTTTTTAAGGCTTCATTTTACTTTGGTTTTCAAAATTTGAAGGTTGTGATGAATTTTTAGAATGTAACAAGGCGTATGGTTCACATTACTCCATTGAACACTCTTTTGGCTCTAATACTAAAGTGGGTGAAGGAGGTATCCAAAAACTATCTAGGGTTAACTTCTTGGATGCTTTAAGGGGGGATAATTCTTTGATCAATATATATGCAAATTAATGCCACCCTTTATTCTTCAAGGATGATGGTTATAGGCTTTGGTTTTTTAGCTAGAGGAACTAGATTGCAAAATGAGGTGTGGTTTGGTGAGTCTTGTCTTTTTGAACTAGTTGATCCTATTCTATCCTAGTTGAGTCCCTATCCTATTCTATAACACTACTAAGTTACCACCACTGTGTATTTTTTTCTCAAAGAAGATTAAATAGAGGGGATTTCCTCTTGTCTTAATTCACAGATTTTTTTAGTGGTTTTACTCTTGATATTGGGGGGTTTGTTGGGGAAAGGTTTTATGTCTCTCCCTTTCATCCATATTTGAAGGGACCCATAACATACCATCTCATGTGTCAGTGTTAGGCAGTTCCCTTTGACCCCTTCCAGCTCAGTGACTCATCACAAGTCGCCCCTTGACAATAACATCATGACACCACCTCCAGAAAGAATTGATATGTCATAAATGGTTAGTCTAAATTTTTCAAAGATATTTAAGCTTATTAATGACCCAATATCTTATGATCTTACTTATTACTAGATCCCTCAATATTACTTAATCCCAAAGTGGTTTACATGAAAGGTATAAAATATTTACCTTCAAATGAGACTTCCATGCTTAGTACGCTATGAATTGATCAAGACCATAACATTTACTCAAACTAAAATATTTCCAGTGTAATTTGTATAGGTATTTTAAGAATGACTAAGTGGGAGAGGAATAACGAGTTAGAAGTTGAAGACCCAGAAGATGTGATACAATTTTTAGCAGAAGACTTAACATGGATAGAGATTGCTAGGGACCAAGTTGCAGTTATTCCATATTGTCGACTTGATGATTTCATAAGTGGAGAGGAATCAAATGAAATTGCACCCACTCAATTTCTTCTTCAACTCATCGAAGTAAAAAGATAGAGGATATCAAACACACCAATTACTCAACATATCTGGAGTGGGTTGTGTGAGTATCTATATGCTTTTTCAAGATACGTATAATTTTTTTCAATATGCATAAATAATATATCTAATTTGTAGTAATTTTTTTACGTACAGTTATTGGTGTTCATATGGTCCATAGTTGAAAAGGAGAATTAGGAGTGCATCATCAGATCCAAAGACAGACTACAATCGGCATGAAAGTATTAAAGTTGGTTGCCAGTGTCACTTCTTAGTGCGACGACTTCAAATGAGACCAGATGATGTTGTAATAATATATACTTCATGTAGACATATTGATAAATCCAATGTTATTTGCCATGGGACAGATGCAATCAATAGGCCCATGAGATTCAATTATGCACCACATTTAAGAAGGGATATGCGTTCTAGTGTCCAACATTTCATTAAAAGCAGTTTTAATGTTACAATGATATGGGACAAGTTCATCTCTGATGTGAAGGATGGATCTGGTGAGTTATACACAGGGATATCTCGAGATACATACATGACAAGAAAATATATAAGTAACATTTACAACGATACCATAAGGCTAGATTATGTTAAAGGTCAAATTGATCCAAAGAGTGTAGAATGCTGGTATAAGGAACACCTAGAGAGTTTTTTCTTCTACCAAAAACAATATCTTGTTGAAAATATCCCTTTTATCACAGGCATACAAACAAAGTGGATGTGTTCAATGATGCTGAAATACTCTCACAATAATATTATCTCAATGGATTCAACCTTTAGTACAAATAAGTACGGGGTGAGTACATATTTATCCTAAATCTGATTCATCTATTTAACCTCATATTAATGCATGTATCCTATATAAATATAATTATCCGCATTTTTTGTAATGCAGTATCAACTTTACACCTTAATGGTTTTCGACAAACATCACAATGGGGTTCCAGTAGCTTAGGTTATATCATCACACAATACTATAGCTGATCTTTCTAAATGGATGTTGGCCTTATTTGCAATTGGAAATAAAGAGCGACTAGATTGGCATGTTCTTTCCTTCATCATAGATGATGCTACTGCCGCAATTGAAGCGTTGAGGTGATGTGTTTATTATTTTTATAAGAGACATAAAAAATATTGTTAATGCATAATCTCTCTAAAAATTATGTTATTCCAGGTCTTCAATCAAGTGTAAAGTATTATTATGTGTGTGGCATGTTCATCATGCATGGTTTAAGAATGTTGGAAACAAGGTCCAAGGAAGGGAAAACCAAATACGCATTTTTCGTGGTTTAGGAGAAATCACGCACATGTGTAAAGATGATGAATCCGTGAAAAAGAAATTTGAAAGCTTATTTGAATAATTTAGTGAACAAAAAAGCTTTTTGGAATATTTTAGAACTACTTGGTTAGCCAACAACAAAATATGTAAGCTTCTTATAGGTGGCTTTAATGAATCTATTTTTCATGTCATATGTATACTGATTAATATATAACTAATAAATTTATTTCTACAGATATATTGGCAAAAGCATACAGAAATTTTCCACATTCAAATCAAGATATGATCAATGCCATTGAATCTTACCATCGATATATCAAGGAAAGGTACCTATGTGAGAAGAACAATGCATTCCATAGAAGGGAATTATTGGTTAATCTATGTTTTGTTGAAAAAGGTTGTATTATATTACAATCATATGCACTGTTTAAAAGAAGCTGGTTTTGTACGACCCAGAAAAATCCAGGAACAATTGAATTCATCCAAATGTAGAGCTAAGAAAATCCCAAATGAAGATTGTGTGCCTAATGAAAAGAGTAATGATTATTGGGTTCGTAGCCAAAATAAGGATACTCAGGCCATTTGGTACAATGTCATATCTAAGGGTTCTAATCTGCACTTTTGCAATTGCAAATGGGCCCTGAATGGAAATATCTGTAAACATCTATTGAAAGTTGAGATGTTAGTGAGTAACACTATTTTGGGTGAAAATGTAGCACCTGGTGTCACTGATCCCACAACAAGAAGGCTTAGAATTTTATTTGATTTGAATGAAACACCTATACTGGGCCCAGAAATCCAAACAAAGCTTTCGCCATGCTTTGATTCTCCTCCCAATTTGAATTATCATAATGAAACAAGCATTGATGATTTAAAGATTTTCTCATACAATGTTGAATCAACCAATGTACGACAAGATAGTGCATTCTCTGAAGATGATGAGGTGAAACGTGTTTAATCATCAACTCATGAGAAATTGAGATCCATATTACCTACAAATTTGGAACAGGCATATGCATTGAACAACTTGATAGATATGCACATATAAGAAATTTACACATACACAGAAGATATGCACTTATAAGAAATTTACGCATATATGGAAGATATGCGAATATACGGAAGTTGCGCATATACGGTAGGTGCACATATACAAAAGATGCACATATATGAAAGATATGCGCATATATTGCATATATTCACAATTTCTTTATATGCGTAATTTCTGTATATTGAATTTACGAATTTATGAAAGTTATGTATATATGGAAGATATGTGCATATATACCGTATATGCACAATATTCATATATGCGCAATTTCTGTATATGGAATTTGCACATATACGATGCAGATACATAAATGACGTGAATATACGGAACATATGCACATATAAGAAAGTTAGGGATATACAGGAGATATGAGCATATCTTCCGTATATGCACAATTTATGTATATGTGCAATTTCTGTATATGGAAATTGCGCATATACGGAAATTGTGCATATACGAAAGATATGTGCATATCTTCTGTATATACATAACTTTATTATATGTGCACATTTCCGTATATGTGCAATTTCTGTAGATGGAAGTTGTGCATATACTGTAGATTCACATATATAAAAGACATGCATATACGGAAGATATGCGAATATACAAAAGTTGTGCATATACGGAAGTTGCATATATACAAAAGATGCATATATACAAAAGTTATATATACTAATGTTTCACATACATGGAGGTTATGTGTATATACGGAAGTTGCACATATACCTGGAAGATATTTGCATATAATTTTTTTTTGCATATATAAAATATATGTGCATATCTTCCGTATATGCACAATTTCCTTATATTAAAAATTTCCATATATGGAAGTTGCACATGTACAGTAGATGCACATACATAAAAGATGTACATATGGAAGATATGGATATACAAGAAAGTTACACATATACGGAAGATATGCACATATCTTCCGTATATGCACAATTTCTGTATATACATAATTTTTGTATATGGAAGTTGTGCATATATGGTAGATGCACATACATAAAAGACATGCATACATGGAAGATATGCACATATAAGAAATTTACGCATATACAGAAGATATGCGAATATACAAAAGTTGTGCATATACGGTAGATGTACATATACAAAAGATCCACATACATGAAAGATATGCGCATATATTGCGTATATGCACAATTTCCGTATATGAGTAATTTTTGTATATGGAATTTGCGCATATACGAAAGTTATGTATATACGGAAGATATGCACATATAAGAAAGTTACAGATATAAGCTAGATATAAGGAATGTATGGCAAAAACACCTTCTTCTAAGCAACCCATTAGTTTCATTGGGTGGAGAAAGGGTACTGAACCTTAAAATTTAACACATGCTAACCTTATGAGAAAATTGCCAACATCCTACAAAGGATCAATAAGGTTCCTTTTTCTAGATAAGGGTTATGCTTCAAAGACTTAAACTCACATTTTTTGCACAGGAAAGCCTAAAAGACAAGGATTCCATGACCCTAAATGATTCACTTATATTTTATCTTTATTAATAAGGTCGCATTAATTTTGGTTTTCTCGAGAGTGATTTCAAACTTGAGAGATTCTAAACCTTTAAAACTCATAAATGCTTAAGTATTTTAGGTTTACATATGTTGTAAATAATTTTGAACATAGTTATCAAGGTTTTGCAAGGGATTATATTTATATACACACACACATAGATGAATGTGGACACATTCTCTCTCTCTATCACACACACACACACACACACACAAAGAGCAGGGATAATGTAGCAGAGCGTGAATTCTTTCCTCAAGAATTATACAAATATGTGTAAATAGTAACATGCATATAATACTTTACAACATTCCACCAATAAAGTGCCCATCAACAATATCATAGTTATATAATAACTTTAAGGAGGGTTCATAATAAAGACTCATAATTATCTAAAGTTTTATCATGGCAATTAAATTGTCCAAGCCTTATAGCCATAAAGTTATTTTCCAAGTTCTAAATTCATTATATAACAATTCATAGCTCATATAGAGACTACAAAGAGGAGTTCACACTATAATTATACTAACAATTTCTTACAAACAATTAGGATTCAAACAAATCTTGAGTATAGCATGATCTCACCACTCAATGGACAAACCATAGCATGTAGATTTACATACATACATATACATATTAAATAAATCCACGTTTATATCAATTAGCTAAGACTTCATTCAAGGGATGTTGTAACATAACTTAAAGAATGTAGTTTGGGTGAAATAAGGCAATTTATGAATGCAGTTAAAAAAAGCACTCATATACACCTTCATCAATTATTTTCACGCAACTTCTCATTACTAATGAAACATTATAACCAAGGGTATATGCCTTAGACTTTAACACATCTTAAAATTATGAGAAAATTGCCAACATCCTACCAAGGATCAATAAGGTCTCTTTTTCCAAATAAGGGCTATGCTTCCAAGACTTAAACCCCAAGCTTTTTGCATAGGTAAGCCTAAAGGCCAAGGGTTCCAAGACACTAAAAGATTCACTTATCTTCTATCTTTATTAACAAGGTCACATCAATTTGTGTTTCTCAAGTTTGCTTTCAAACTTGAGATATTCTAAGCCTTTAAAACTCATAATGTCTAAGTCTTATGGGGTTTAAACATGTTGTAAATTAGTTCCAACATAATGATCAACACTTTTCAAGGGGGTATATTTATATGCACATAGTTAGATGAATGTGCACTCATTCTCTCTCTCACACAGAGTAAAGATAGTGCAATAGCGTGTGAATTCTTTCCTCAAGAATTATCCAAGTACACATTAATAGTAATGTTTACATGTATATACTACTCTAGAACATTCCAACAATAAAGTGTCTAGAAACGATCTCATAGTTATATAATAACCTTAAGGAGCTCGTAATTATCTGAAGATTTATCATGGCAGTTAAATTATCCAAGCCTTATAGTCATAAATTTATTTTCCAAATTCTAAATTCATTCTTCAACAATTCATAACTGATATAGAGACTACAAAGAGACATTCACACTATAATTATACTAACTTTTCTTACAAACAATCATGATTCAAAACAAATCTTGAGTATAACATGATCTCACCACTCAATGGACAAACCATAACATGTAGAATTACATACATGCATATACATACCAAAGAAATCCATGTTTATATCAATTAGCCAAGACTCCATTCGAGGGATGTTGTAGCATACTTAAAGAATGTAGTTTGTGTGAAATAAGGCAATTTATGAATGTAATTAAAAAAAACACTCATATACACCTTCATAAATTCTTTCCAGGTAACTTCTCATTACCAGTGAAATATTATACCCAACCATGCATGCATACTTCCCTAATAAAGCATGAATGTATACAAAGTCATAGTATGAAAATTGAGAGACTTACCTATATGCAAGTTTGTACAATCCAACTAATTGAAGGTGAGATATTTTCCACCCATAGACATAGTTGTACCTTATCTCTTCATATCTAACTACCCCTAGATTGACCATAAAACCATACGAGTGAACTTTGGGCAATACTAAGGAATTTCTAGGCACTTTATAGTCTCTCGCATGTATGTTTTTGTAGGAAAATCTCGTTTTTGAGTTTAGAGAACTTGTATGCATTTATTTGAGCACCTCCTTGTTAGCTCTACACACAATAAGAGCAAGCTCTCTTCCCTACTACACAATATCTCAAGAATCCTCCTTCAATGTTTTCTCATGTGCACCTAGCAATGTTCATAGCACAATTCAAACCTTCAATAATTTGCAAAGAATTTTCTCAAGCAAATAGGGGTTGAACTAGGCAATTTCTTGGATGAATTTCACATAGGATTCCATTGGGTATCTAAATTGGTTGTCCTTATTGTATTTACAAAATTATGTTCCCAAAGTCTCTCTCCTCTTTCCCTCTCCCTATGCACACATGCTAATTTTTCTTTTTTCAAATTTGGGTCTTCCAAGTGTTTCAAAAATGGTACTTTTCTCATTCCCATTACTAGTTTCTTCCAAAATATTGAGTCATAGTCTTTAATATCCACCTTTCTAAGTATGTCACATATTGCATGAGAAAGTGTCTTTTGTTTTTTACCTCCTATTTCTACACACTCACATAACCATTCGTCCTACGATTTCTTGATTATTCCCATCTTACATTTTCATATATCAACCCATGTGAGTTACTTCTTCTAACCAAGAGAAAATCCTTGTCAGTTGGTGTTGACTAGGTGAAATACACTGCTTACAGTCTAAGGGGATCTCTTTGGTATGATGTCCTAATAAGACTTCACATTATTTGGGACTAAAGTCCCATCCGAAATGGAGCACTATCCCATTTCAGATGGGACCTTAGTCCCAAATAGTGTGAAGTCTAATTGGGACATCATACTCGAAAAATATGATGTCCCAATTAGACTTCACACTATTTGGGACTACAATCCCCTTCGAAATGGGATGCTGTAATGTCTAATTGGAACAACATACTAAAAAAATATGATGTCCCATTTGGACTTCACATTGTTTGGGGCTAGAATCCCATCCAAAATGAGATGGTGTGAAGGTTAATTGGGACATCATACCGGAAAGATGCCCTTACACTGTAAGCCATGCATTTTTCCAAGTCAACATTTGGCTATTCTTACCTAGAAAGGAAGAAACATGGTAAAAATAATATTAATAAGATAAAAAGAATGAGATGATCTCATACCGGAAAGATGCCCTTACACTATAAGTCGTGCATTTTTCCAAGTCAACATTTGACTATTCTTACTTAGAAAAGAAGAAACATGTTAAAAATAATATTAATAGGATAAGAAAATTGAGACGATCTTATACCTTCTGGTAGAAGAGATGTTTTAAAAAATATTTACTAATTTTAATGATCACTTGCTTAAAAAAATCATCAAAAATCTATTTTAATCATTAATGATTTATGAAATCACATAATTTTTAAAATGATAATGATTAAATGTTGATTAATGGTTAATCTCCACTAATAATAAAAGTTAGTAAAATATTGGAAAAAATAAATAAAAAAACTAATTTATAAATACTCTTAAAAAAATGAAGTGTATGATAAATAAGGAAAATAGTGTTTTTAAGGTATGAAAAAAATATTATTTTTTAAATGTAAAAATGAAGTGTATGATAAAAGAGGAAAATAGTGTTTTTGGGTAAAAAAAAAATATTATTTTTTAAATGTTTAAAATTGGGAGAAAAATATATCCCAATTAATGCTAAATTAAAAAAAAAATGCTTGACCACACTTTAATAAAGTATTAAGATAATATATTCTAAATGGGGATCACTCTTTAATAAATATGGCATCTCCCAAGATGGGGTGCAAAACCCCTTGAGGGAAGCCTATGAATTTGTACTTCTGAAATAGTTCGAACTAAAGCTAAAACCAAGATTCTCCACAACATATCTGCATCTATTAAACACCAGCCACCTAAATAAAAAGCTTCACATAGAAAGGCATGTCAAACCTGAAAGGAAAAAGTATGGGAGTAAGCCCACTCCATGTATTAAAAAATATATTTTTCTATTATGTGGTGTGAACCCAACACACGAAGTTTGAAATCCTTCCAGCCAGAGTCAGACACCTCGCTCCTCCTAGGAATCATAAAGATCTAATTCAAACCCAAAATCAAGAGACATGCTTGGGTATTTCTCGGCAATTGACTGAGAGGAATCCCCATGAGGGTTGCTTGAGGGTCATTTTCCTTAATACTTTTGTGCACCCAAAGTTTGAATAACTATTAAGGGCAATGAGAGGATTGATTCATAGTTGGCCATGGAGAATAGTAAGTGTGACTGGGAATTACTTGAAACAACGATTAAATGTGGTATGGTACTGCACTTTAAAGCATGACAAGGATGTATTTTAGGAGTTACTGGTGAGCCCTGGTAAGCCCTAAGCCCAGATGATAGTTCATTTTATTTATAACACTTTTGAAAAAAATAACAACTATTTTTATATATAAAGTTTACATTCAAATAAACAAAAAAATGGATACATTTTTATCTTTGTAATCATAATTATAAGGAAATTTTATAATCTAAAGATAAAAATATTTTTCAGGTATTAACATATAAATTTAATTGAACAATTATTAACACTTCTTATGTAAAGTAATGCATTCAAGAAATATATGCATCTTTAAATACTAGAATTGTATATAATATTTCGTAAATAAAAGTCATACCTTTTTGCATTTTTTTATCACTAGCTCTTCAATGAATCAAATTCTATCTTGAATATCATAGATTTCTACCCATCCATAGTGCATATAAATACCAACAAAAATGTGACTAAACTATATATAATATTCTAAAGATTGATAACCTTTTAAATAACATTTGTTATAAAACAAATTTTACTTAACCCAAGATCAAATTTAGCAAGATTTTGTCAAAACTTTTGATGTTAAAAAGTGATAAATATATATGCCTAGTTGGAGGGAGCACATGTAATATTCCAGAAACAAATACTCATACTTTATATATCTAAATAAAATGAGTTCTCATTAAACAAAATGTATCTTTCATGTTTTAGGTGCCAAAAGTATTGGTATTCAAGAAATTTAAAACAAAATAAAAGAAAGTTAATATATTGAAACTATCCTTTTAGCCCCTTTATAGACAAAACAATGGCTAAAGTTCTATTATTGTACCCTAAGTCATTTAAACTTGTTAGAATGTTTAAGCTGCAAAGCAGCAAACCTAGTGGGTTTAGTGAGAGCAATGCTAATTGAGCATATATGCTAGATATGTATTGTTTGCGTGACTTGAACCCATGTGATTTCAAGTCCTTTAGCATGATTTTGGTCCTTTTAACCATAGAATCAACATTTATCTTTTTTGTTTTATGTGGAAATTAAAACATTATCAATAAATATCAAAATCCACATAGATATAATGAAAATATGCGGATCATGTGACAAATATGAAAAGACAATGCATTAACTAGCTATAAATAAATATCAAAATCCATATAGATATAATGAAAATATGGGGAACATGTAATGAATATGAAAAGACAATGCATTAACTAGTCATAAAAAAAATATGTCAATGTTATTATGAGGTAAGATATATAGTATATAACTTACCTCTCTTAATTTATCTTGAAGTCTAGATGAATGTCGCAATGGTTGAGGAGAATGTGATTTTTGTTGACTATCATGTCCACCATCATACATGTGCAAAGGTGTTTTAGGAGATGTATATTCATTACTCTGAACATTAGATTACACATAGATATAAGTATGTGACTCAAATAGAATTGAATGTAAAAGTATGATAAAATTATAAGAGTATAAATAAATATAATATTACCTTGCATTGTGACATTGGATGTGAAGATGGTTGTAGCATTTGAACCATTTCATTTCCATTCTTCTTAAGGCTTCGACAATCTTCGGGGGTTTTCATTGATTGTAATGGTTCCAAAGGGAACACCTACACCATAAATAAGAAATAACACACACACACACAGACACACACATATAATCAAAACAAATCAAGGATAACAATACAGAATATAGAACATCCATTTCTCATCCCATCATTATGGTAAAACATAACAATTTATATATTAATGTTTCTTGTGGAATAGGTTATATGGATTAAGGACTTACTCGCCCAATAACCCCTTGAAAACATTGAGATCTAGGCGAGCTTCGTAATAGTCGGTAGCATGAATTTAGGGAATCTTGTAGATTAGGCTATGCATATCAATAACAATGAGAAATTAGTATACAATTATAATAAATATAAATATTATTTAATGTTAAAATGTCTAAAAAAATAATATATGCAAAAAAATGGACTCAATTGTGTTGTCATTGTCATGATTAGTTTCATCAAAGTTTAATATATGGTTGTTCCCATCTAGTCCTTCTTCCCCCACATCATCAGGAACCTCAATCCTTACTTTCTCTTTTAAAGCAATATCTATGCACTTCATTGTCTCCATACATTTACGAGGTAGACTCTGATCCCAACGTTGAATTTTTTCACAAATTTTTTGCTTTGAAGTATCATTGAGCTGATCAAATGTAATAATTGACTGTGAAAACAAGTTTCAATGAATTTAGTCGACAACAATAAATTCATATTAATAAAAAACATATACAAATAAATACTAATAAATACTTACAGCTGAAAGAATTTCTTCATTGACAAATCTTTTATATGCTTCTTGTCGTGCATGACATAGCCTTGCATCTAAATCATATTGTATTTTTCCATTTTTCCTTTTAACTGCACTTGTTGATTTGACCACCCATTTAGCATTTGCATCTCTTACTCGACCTCTTTGACGTGGAGGAATTGGTGGGAGATTGTGCATGGTAGCGTGATGGTGATAAGGGCCAGATAGATTAGATCGACTGAAGATCCCCGCACAGCCACCAACAAGACAAGTGAACACTTACTTGGTGCCTTTGATAATTACCTCCCATTCATGTCTATTTTCCTCCATTTTCTTACTTCCTTATAAATGAATATGTAAACAATAGTGTTGTTAAAAACATCATAAAAGCACTTTAAAGTAAAAATCAATATTCATATCTATTTCTTTGTGGTTAACCATAACTATCAACTTTTTAAAAATATAGGCCTAAAAATATATTCTTTTATAATTTAATAAATTAAATTTTATTATTATTTGAAAATAGATAATAATTAAATATTTAAGTTAACTATACACAATAAAAAAAAATGAAAAAAAAAATATATTAAATATTTACTTAAATTAAATATCCATTAGTTTTTGTTAAAAAAAATCCTTATGTCCCTACAATTTAAATCAAAATATATGTCTATAAAAATCCTCAGGGTGACACCCTTGTTTGCTAGATTATTGGAGTGGAATTGCCTCTAGAAGAGGGCCATTAAACAACTTTGTTGGTTAAGGAAAGAGTTTCATGACTCGAGTAAAAAATTTCCAAATCGTAGACAAGAGAGTGTATCAAAGAAATTTGCACTTAAATAAATTACTTGTAAATCACTGACAAATTCTTATCTGAGTATGGGAAAATTGGATAAGAAAAGAAAGAAAAATTTCCAAAATAGGTAACAGATAAGCTAAGCCTTATTTGTAAAAATATTTGCGAATGTAAAATTAGATAAGAAAATAAAAAAGGAAACCTTTCAAAATAGCTAAAAAATAAGCCATACTATAATACCGTCGAATTAACCTGGGCATCAAATATTTTTGTTTCTATTGCACTTCTCGGGTTGCATGAATAAATCATGAGCATTCATCTAGCAAGGGTTTCCATCGAGTAGTGGTGATACCTTACAAGGGTTATTGGCCATAACCACCTCCAGGGTTCGCCTGAGACCCTCCCATTCGCTTCAGCATCCAAGGATGACAGTACCTTCGATGGGGTTTACTAGGGTAATATCTACCTCACATTTTTGGATGATATCTACCCAAATTCTCCTGTAGTGTTTTATGGATTGCAGCAACAGTTTCCACGAATAGATTCATTAACCCCTTCTTTGCAGTGGGAGAGTTTTCCTCTAGTTTTGGTATGTGATGGCCCTTTTTTCTTTAGTTATGTGTCTCACAGTGGCTTGTATACTTCTAATAAATTTATTTCAAAGTCTTACAACCTACTTTTGTTGTTTTATTCCAAGGTTTATTCATTTGATAGGGCTTTACCCCTTTGCACCCAGTGTGGTTCGCACTCCACCAAAACACCCGAGTATGGCCTATTTCAGTCCTCTAATGTGAATCTTCTTTTTTTTCACTATTCTTGGTTTATGGGTTTTTTCCCTAAGTCTCTTATTTTTTAGGTTTTTTCCACAATTCTTAAGTTCCTTTGATAAGGAAATAATTACCTTAGGTTTTTTCGATAGGCCCAAGTTCTTACTTGCAGCTATTATTAATTTTCTTTCAAATTTCCATCATTTTACCTTGACTACAAGGAGGTTACTCTCTTACCCACATGAGGAAATTTGTCCAGAAAAAACCATCTAATATACATAAATGGAAATAGGAAATATACTTGTTTCAAACAAAATGGACAAGCAATGCTACAATAATTTGCTACCCTCAATTTTTTCATACACTACGTGATCCCATCCACCCTCTGTAATTTGGAAATAGGCTTTTCCAAAATGCGCCATGTTATTTGCTTGTACCACGATAGTTTGCAGTGTGGGTGAAAAGCAGGAAAAAAGGGTTTTCATTTGGGGTCATGATCCAGGTGGATGTTGGTGGCCACCCACCTATCGCATTTGGACACCCACAATTGTCTCTTTCAGCTTTTTCAGTTTCCTAAATTGTCGCACAATTTACTATTTTTAGTAGTTTTTCGGGTCCTGAACTTCCGAAGCCATTTTGAGGCCCTAAACGACATTTTTTGGGAAATCTAAGGGCAACATGGGTCCAAGGACCGATGTTGTCCTTCTCAAGGTGGTAGTTCTCAGATAGATCTTTCTAACGAGCTATCATACGCATCAAACGGACATCGTATGCCAAAGTTACGACCCCATGAAATTGATGTACCAATTTACCCAAAACGGGGCCCACAATTGTGTGTTTCATCTTCTAGGGTTAGGTTTTGGAATGTGAAGGGTTTTCCATTGTTTCTCAACAATTAATAGGCCTTCGAGTCTCATTGTAACACATTTCAAAACAGTTCAGAGGCATGTAGTTGCCACATCTCTTCTCAGAGATAAGCTACCACCGCCCTAGCTAGTTTATTTCCATTTCTGGTCGTAAGCATATTTCGGTATTTTCCATTAATGAAATGAAGTATTATTTCCGTTGCATCTTTGTGTATATGGTTATCTCTGTATTTTGTTGCGTTCCTATTTAAATTCGGATCAGTATCGGGTGGCTTCATGAAGGACGAGATCTCAAAGTTCGCGAGTAGTGCCGCCTTCCTTACAGCATCAAGCCCTTCAGAGACGAGGTATTGTGTGATGTTACACCTGTGGATGTTTGTGATGTATTATTAGGCCAGCCATACTTGTGGAGGCGACATGATGTGTATGAGTCAAGGCCTTCTGCTGTCATTATTTCTTTGAATAATTCATTATACAGGATACCAGAGGTAGCCCCACCTACCGCCACGTGTTTGATCACTGCTAAGAAAGGTAGCAAGCTCATATCACAGACTAGGAAATTTATTTTCTATCTGGTTCACTCCCAAAGTAAGGGGAAGATCGTTGCTACATCCATGACCCCCGCAAAGGGTTCCTCCACACAGCAGCAATAGCAACAAAGGGATACGGTCATGAAAGAACATAGGAACAACTTCTCCTCACCCACAGGGGTACCACATAAGTTTCAGGTGGGCGACAAAGTTTGGTTATATTTGTAGAAAGAATGCCTTACAAGAGCCCATCAGAAGCTTCGACCACTTTGACATGGTCCTTACACCAGTACCAAGGCTATGGGCAACAATGCTTTAAAGCACAACATTCCTCCATTCCTTCACTTGCACCGAGTGTTCAATGTGGACCGTCATCGACCATGCTTCCCACCGTTTTTGGACAGATTAGAGATTGCAGAACGGCTCACCAGCGACCCAGCTCAGCAGAAGCTTCCTCATCTCATGGAGGAACTCAACGCAATGGGGACCATTGCTTCCTAAGAGGGGAGGAATGATCCAGATGGATGTTGGTGGCCACCCACCTATCCCATTTGGACCCCCACAATTGTCTCTTTCAACTTTTTCAGTTTCCTAAATTGTCGCACAGTTTACTATTTTTAGCAGTTTTTTGGGTCCTAAACTTCCAGAGTCGTTTTGAGGCTCTAAACGAAGTTTTTTGGGAAATATGGGGGCAACATGGGTCCATGGACCAATGTTTCCCTTCTCAAAGTCGTAGTTCTCGGATAAATCCTTCTAACGAGCTATCATATGCGTCAAACGGAGATCGTATGCCAAAGTTACGACCCTGGGAAATTGATGTACCAATTTACCCAAAACGGGGCCCACAATTTGGCATTTCATATTCTAGGGTTAGGTTTTGGAATGTGAAGGGTTTTCCATTATTTCTCAACAATAAATAGGCCTTCGAGCCTCATTATAACACAGTTCAGAACAGTTCAAAGGCATGTAGCCGCCACATCTCTTCTCAGAGATAAGCTACCATCACCCTAGCTGGTTTATGTCCATTTCTGGTTGTAAGCATATTTCGGTATTTTCCATTAATGAAATGAAGTATTATTTCCGCTGCATCTTTGTGTATATGGTTATCTCTGTATTTTGTTGCGTTCCTATTTAAATCCGGATCAGGTCAGGATTCGAACTCTGGCAGTTGATTTCCAACTTAAATCTAAAACGTAAACGCAATGAGCCTGTGGGTATGATTTTCTTCTAGTCGATATCGTGAGAGACTTTAAAAGCCTTGACATATTGGAATTATTTAGGATTGGGCGTCTATATTTGTGCTGCTTGTTGGACGTATGTATTAACAGGTAAAATAAATGGACAACCCAAATTAATATTTTTGAAATTCATCTTTAAATTAATCATTTGCTTACCATTGTCTGTTTCAATTGTCTGCCAACAAAGGTCATGGATTGAAGCACACTAGACTATGGATGTAGGTTACATCCTTTTGGCCTGAACCAGGTTACAATTCCTTTAATTCTTTGCAAAAACAAGTGCCCTATGATCTAAGCGCTAGTGATGGCAAATTTTTGCGGGCAAGTGCAATCCTGTTGGGATTTGAACTCTGGTTATTGGTTTCCCACGTAAAGCTAAAACGCAAATACGATAGCATGCTTTTATGATTCCTTGGTAGATAGAGATATAGAGAGCTACGAAGGGAGGGAGGGAAAGCATTTGATTGATGTTTTGTACGTACGTAGGTATATTGACAGGGAAAATTAATGTGACACCAAATTAATATTTCTAAAGTTTATTTCCAACCCACTCTCATGTTTTTTTCCCATTTTCTTACTTGCATTCAATTGCCAACCAACAAAGTTTATGGATCTCATTGTGCCACAGTTTTAGTATATGAAAGGCTTCCATTTGCCAACCAACAAAGTTTATGGATCTCATTGTGCCACAATTTTAGTATATGAAAGGCTTCCATTATATATACAAATGCGTACAAATGTAATGCTATGTTTCAATGCTTTGTAGAGACAACAGCCCCAAAATATTTGTAGGTATGTTTTGGGTTTGTCTCTGAGCTTTTGGCCAAAAAACTTCATGGATTACAACGTGCAAAACCATGTCTAATACAAGAAACACTCCCAGCAAATTAATGTAGATATTAAAGATTTGATTATAAATTTAAATGCCTAAAATGTAATAAATATTTTCTGATGCTTTGAAACAAACGTATCCTTACTGCCATGTGCCATATTTTGGTAAATATTTGTGGGTGAGCTCCTCTAGAACCACTGCAAACTCTATTACTCCATCATTTGAATAATCATGGGATACGCTACCATACATTTAATTACAGGATGACTCAATTTAGGAAAGCTTACTTCACAAGCCAAACTACAAGTAGGTTACTCTCTTACCGACATGAGGAAATTTGTCTAGAAAAAACCATCCAATATACATAAATGGAAATAGGCAATATACATGTTTCAAACAAAATGGGTAGGCAACACTACAATAATTTGCTACCCTCGATTTCTTCATAACTCGTGATCCCATCTACCCTCTGTAACTTCTGTTTGGTCGTGTTCTATTGGGAATTTAGCCAAAACTATCCGCAACAATTTTTGATATTCGAAAATTTATGTCATATTCAAATATAAGAACAAATAAAATTACAAACATGTAAAAATTTATACCCATATCCTGTAGGTGCAATGTCCCGCGACTTTGACAACGAGACACAATACCCTCATCAAATGCCGTTAATACCAAGTAGAGCGAGCTGCAGTGGAGGCGAGCATGCGTAGACAGGCAAAAACATCATTCAGGTGGGTCACCAGATATTTGTGGGAGTAGCATGCCATAGCATGCATGCATGATGTGTGCTGAGATGGATGGTGACGGCGGCTATGGTGGAATGACGGATTGGTACTGTAAGAGCATTAAAAATATTGGCTACAGTGGAATGATGGATCGGTACTATAAGGGTATTAATGGATCAATAGTTGTGGAAAGGCGAGTGCTATTTCATGGACTATAGCATCATTAATGCTATATTCCTTACACCCTTGACAAGAATGCTATAGGAATGCACTGATAGCAGGTCCACCATGATCATGCCCATTTCCATAATCCATAACATACACCATGTCGGACATCCCGATTCTCCGTGAATTGCCGACGACTCCACCTTTCCTATTCAGCTATAGTTTATTTAATGCAGTTTAAGAGCACTAGTGACAGTAGCATGATTTCCATCGATTCTAGTATTTCTCATTTATTATCAGCGGATTCCCATTTATATTTCCCACTCCCGGAAGGCCATTTGAATTTGAAATTTGTTTTCCCGCTTTGCTTTGAAATTTGTTGTCCCCCTTGTTATCGCAAGCATGCTCTCTTTGGCAGACTCTGTGGAGACGAGATCGACGAGCTCTTGCTGTGCCCATAGTAACGGGGCCTCGGATGGCTGGCATGGCAATGCAATTGCAATGCAGCGTACAGTGTAAATACAAGCACACAGAATTTGTGATGGTTATGAGAATGAGGTGGTCTGAATGAAAGCATTGTTCATGCTCAGATGACATGGTCGGTGCCAAGTTTCAACAACAAAAGGGGCTATTCAGCAGGGACGCAGAGAAAACTGCAGCTAAAGACTAACGGAGGAAACAGTCGGCGTTGCTTCACCGAAATGAAGAGGTTTGAAGTGGCCCTCCTCTCATTACATGAAATAGCTGGTCAAAAACAAATCCATAATTCCTGGAAGCCGAACTCACCACAACACCTATATATCATCCTCTCCCCCGTCCTTCACAACCATTCTCACTCAGTTATCTACTTTGACATACTTCATTTATGTGGAAGCGAAAAGATCGACTATATACACTTTCGGTGACACAAATTTGCACTAGTATCTTTTCAGAACTGCTATTTCTACATAATATGGCTGGATTCAATACACTTCTCTTCTTCGTTTTCCTGCTGGGATTGGTGAGCTCAGCCTCTCCCGCACGGGCACCAGCACTGTCAGCCATTGCAACAGCTCCCAGCGCGTTCAATCTCCAGCAGCACCATCACCGGCTTCGCCTCCTCCTGCGACTTCCCCAACTGTTTCTTCTCCCGCTTTTGCTCCTTCCAAAGTGGCCACCCCACCAAGCTCAGCCTCCTCTCCCACAGTTCAAACTCTAGCTTCTGGCCCTTAGGCTCAAGGCCCAAACACCGCTTCCCCACCGAACCCTAGCAGCAGGGCTGTCTCTACCACCAGTTTAGGGAAGATGGCAATGTTTGGGATAGTCTTGGTTGGAGCAGCTGCATTCCTTCTTTAAGCCTACCTCCATGCGTTATCATCTCCATCCTCATTGTTATAACGATGGAAACAGCCATTCAATATTGTTCAAGGAGGAAATGCAGCGTGGTGGATTAGTTACATATGTATGGTGATGGGATTCATTCATGTCATTTCGAGCTAGGGCTGCTGCTGGTTATTTTTTGAATGCTATATTCTTTTTTCTATGCACCAGAGAGTGGAAGAAGCCGATATTCGTTGGGCATTTGTTATTGTATAATTTCTGTATATGATACATTTTTTTATGTATAATAATTATTCTTTATTTTCTTAAGCTTCAAACATGGCTTTTATGATTATGATTTAGTGTTTTGTGCTCAGTTTGAATGAGGAACAAACACATAAACTAGTGGATTGCAGCCGTCGGAACTTTCTTTACCTTCGTGTGCCAATGATTTTTGTGTAAACTCTTTACGATGTGAAGATTTTCCTGTAAAGCAATAACTGTGATGGTTTTTATATAATACCGCCAAATCATTGGTTAATGTGAAAGGCAATATCGTATAAATGAACAAATATGGGCTATGTGTTAATTAAAAGGTGATGACCATCTGAATGATAACAAAATGCAAACATTGGATTCCAAAGATAGGCACATCCATTGAAACCCTAACAAATAACAGATGGGCAGATAGATATCATAAAAATTGCAAATGTAGCTCCTTAAGAATTAGAGATTTAAGATTGAGGGATTTTTAATTAAATAAATTGTTAGGATTTCGTAACAAATATTATTTTATAGACTGGTTATAAATAAATATGGACAATCGTTTATCTCACTATTTATGGGCAGATCGATATCATAAAAATTGCAAATGTAGCTCCTTAAAAATTAGAGATTTAAGGATTGAGGGATTTTTAATTAAATAAATGGTTAGGATTTCGTAACAAATATTATTTTATAGACCGGTTATAAATAAATATGGGCAATCGTTTATCTCACCATTTATGTTTATTTTAATTTTTTTGGTCTAAAGGAAAAAAAATAGCATAATTGAAATCTCTTGACACAATATAAACTCTCCATACAATTACAGATTTCCTATGCATCGCACATTCCACACTGAGAAATAATGCTATTAATCAGATTAATTAAAATTAATCGTCAATTTAAAATTTAAAAAATTTCTTGTCAATTTAAGATTTAAGAAATTGCGCGTACATGAGTGCAGATGTGTAATTAGAGTAGTAATGGGCGAATAAATCTTTGTTCAACATTTCTCAACTATTTTGTTGAGCTTGAATTTCTTTTTTTAGGAGAAAAAAGCATGATATATTATATTGAGTCAATATAAAGACAAAAGTACATATAAGTGATGTTCATATCTTGTCCATATACAGCAGATCACATCAGATTTTTTATAGATAACAGATCAGATGAATAGAGCATGAGGACAATAATGTAAGTAGCTGTAAACAAAATTGTCAAATATGTAATGTTCCCGGTCCCTATATGCATATGTAGTGTATGGGCCTCATAAGTAAATAAATACAATCAAAGATCAGCAGATCCATGTATCATAATCCATGTAGCCAAGATATTGTTCAGAATGGACGAAACAGACTAAATTGAATCATTGAAGATTCGAGAGTTCCGCCACTTCCATGCAGTCCAGAGAAAGATGAGGATGAGGAAACGCCAATTCCCTCTTTGCCGACTCCATTAGATGAGAGCTACATGAGAAGAGTCAAAAACAGTAAGTGGGAAAACAAAAGTATTTGCCGATACATACCAGACACGTTGAATAGATGGGCATAGGAAAAACATGTGCAAATTTGTTTCTTCATCTGCTTCGCACAAAGCACATCTGCTAGGACCATGCCAACATCGCTTCCTTAGGTTGTCCCATGTGAGGTTCTTGATGTGGAATATAAGCCACGCAAAATGGATGTATTTTAGTGGACATCCCGCCTTCCAAAAAACAATCGGAAAGTGTAATTGAGCACTAGGAATCTTGTGACTAATCATATCTGAATATATGTCTCTAACAGAAACAAGCCTCCGAGCATTGCAAATAGTCCATATGAGATGATCTACAGGTCCATGTCGATGAAATCCACCTCGGTTTAGAGTGACCGTAATGGATTTCAAAATGCCATCCAAAATTTCCGGCAGGTTGAGAGCTGATCCATCTTTCCAAATTGGGGATGTGCCACGCCATTCTGTAATGAGTTTTTTCCATGTGAATATACCATGCCGTTGTAGATGTGAGGAGAGGTCCTTTGGGATATTTATGTCGCCATGACCGCATAGAATAGGGTCAATGCAAATGAGAGCACTGCATCCAGTGTATAACCTCCATCGCAACCGGGACAAGAAATATGATTCGATCTTCCGCATGCTGAGCCATATGGCGGATCCATTCCGAGGCCCAATAACCCCAAGCCTGTACCAGAATTCTATATTCCCGCCCTTCATGTATTTCTGTTTGATAAGGATGCTCCATGGGCTGTTGCCGAAAATGCCTCTCCATAAGGTGCGGCATAAAAGCGCACAACCAAAATGTCGCAGGTCCTTTATACCCCATCCGCCATATTGTTTAGGAATGGAAATAGCATTCATTTTTGCAAGGTGGTATTTTTTGTGCACAGACGAACAACCCCAAATGAAATTAGCGGTAATCTTGTTAAGTCACTGAATGATGCATGAAGGAAGATAGAACAAGTGTGCCCAGTAAACAGAAAGCTGTGACAAAACTGCCGTAGCTAATATAACTCTGCCAGCCAGTGATAGGGTCCTGTATTCCCATGATGATATTTTTTTGTAAAATCTCTCAATCAACCACTCTCAGTCTTTGGCCGAGTAGTTATTTGTTTTAAGCTGAAAGCCTAGATATGTAATTCCATTTTGAATCCGACAAGAGAGAACACCAAACATGGCTGTAATTCTATTAATCAAATCCATATCAGAACCATTATAATATAAAGTTGATTTGGATTTGTTAATAACAAGTCCCGTGGCCTTTTGGAAATTAATGAGAATGTCAAATAGGCAGTCCCATGATGTTTGGCATAACATAGCACAAAGAAGAACATCATCCATGAATAAATTGTGAGATAGAGATATATACCTGCTGATATTGATGGGCTTACATCGATGCTCATCCACAGCCTTGCATATGTGTAAACTGAGAGTGCTCATGGCCAAGATAAAAATGATTGGAGCAAGTGGGCATCCCTGGCAGAGTCCTCTTTCAGCGAGGAAATATGGATAAGGAATGCCATTGATATTAAAGGCATAGTTAAAATTTTCAATACAATCCATGATCCAATTGATCATCTCAAGCCGCAGGCCTATTTTCGCCAGAAGACATCTGATGAAACCCCAGTCTATACAATCATAGGCTTTTTGTAGATCGATCTTGAGAACAACCGCATCAATGTTCTTGGAGAACATAGAGAAGATACATTCCTGAGTATATGCCACAGCGTCCAAAATGTTACGTCCCTTAAGAAACACATGCTGATATTTTGATAGGTGTGCGGCCAAAGTGCCCTTTATACATTCAACAATGATCTTTGAAATAATCTTGAATGATATATTGCACAAGGAGATCGGTCTGAAGTCGAAAAAAGAGTCTGCATCTCTCTTTTTTGGGATGAGAGCAATCAGTGTGGATGATATGTGGGGGTGAATACGCCCAGTGATGCGGGAATCCTCAATCATCTGAATGAGATCATTTTTTATGATGTCGAAGAAATGGATATAAAATTCTATAGTCAAGCCATCAGGGCCGGGACATTTGTCTTTGCTGAAAGCCTTGAGTATTCCATAGAGCTCTTTCTCAGATATCGGCTGATATATAGATTCATTAATAACATCATCAAACATAGTAGGGAATAATTCTATACCCCAAATTATGTCATGGATGGCGCTTCCCTTCCCCCTGCTATATTGTCGTCTAAAGTGTTTGTGGGCAGCATTTGTAATCTCTTGTTGAGTATAAAAATAACCTCCATTCCCGTCACAGATCCTCCAAATAGCATTCATCTCTCTTCTCTGATTGGCGAATTTATGAAAAAATTTAGTGTTCTGATCCCCCTCTTTGAGCCATAGCGCTCTGCTCTTAAGCCTCCATGTGGATTCCTCCTGTTTTAGATATTGAAGCTTGAGACGGGAAAGCTCTCCAATACGGCGTTTGGATTCAAATGAGAGGGAATTAGGATCAATGGAGTTGAATATGTGATCCATATCTCTTTGTATCTTCTATAATGATAGCCGGTCCTGCTTCCTTTTATCCTGCTGCCAAGTCTTTACTTTAGATCGAACATATTCCATCCGCTCTCTGAAAGAGAGGGGAGAGGAGGATCCATTGTGTACAGAGACGTTCCATGCATCTGTAACAATGTTATTTAAATCCGGATCTTCCAAGAAGGTCCGATTGAACTTAAAAGGATAATGCTGACTGAAACGCTTGTGCCGCCATTGAACAAATATGGGCCGATGGTCCGATATGAATTCATTGCCAATGGAGAGATAGGGCATTCCCATAGTATCAATAATGTCAGCATGTATGATAACACGATCGATGCGCTTTGCTATGTAGGCACGTCCAGATCGACCATTATCCCATGTGTGAGTCAATATCGAAGGAGCAACATCAATAAGATTCCTATTTAATAGATGGTTCTTTATGAAGTCAGCAAGCGGGTCCATTTTCCTGCCGCCACCCCATACTTCATCAGGACATAGGGTGAAATTTAGATCACCCACAATCATCAGACTCCTGATCTCACAAAGATCAGATGTGAAGAACCTATCCCAGAAAGGAAATCTATGCAGATATGGAGCGTATGTATTGAGAACATTGATGGGGAGACGATGCCCACGGAAAATAGCAGAGATCATAATTCCTGCAAAACATTTATAAGCTTTGGCATGAATCCAAAGAGGATTCCACAAAACAGCAAGCCCCCGAGAAAGACCAATAGCATCAATAGCCACCATATACCATGTAGGGAACATTTTGCGAAAATATGAAATGGACGAATGCTTGCCATGCATAGTCTCTTGGATGAGAATAATTTTCAAATTTAGTTGATCCCTTATTTCATTAGTAACACAATGTGTTGTAGATATAGGAATATTCAGTTAACCATGATAAACATTAAACATAAGAGAATATAAACCACAACAATGCAACACAACATCAAAACAAAGGGACACCAGATTTTTAGGTGGAAAGCCCAAATGAGAAAATCCACTATTGTTGTTGTCTTTGTCTTGTTATCATCATAAAATTGAAATATTCTTACATATTTCATTAGCGCAAACTCTTACCAGTGCATGGGATCCTACCTGTTAGAGGCTACCACCTCCTCTAGTTTCTCCAACTCTGACTGGAAGGAAGCTACTACTCCTTGATCAAATTTACCATCTGTATATGCGCACATCTTCCGTATATGCACAGTTTCTGTATATGCGCAGTTTCTGTAACATAAACGAAGATACATGAATGACATGCATATACGGAAGATATGCACATACAGGAAAGTTAGGGATATACGAAAGACACGTGCATATCTTCCGTATATGCCCAGTTTCCATATATGCGCACATCTTCCTTATATGCACAGTTTCCGTATATGCGCAGTTTCTGTAACATAAAGGAATATACATGAACGACGTGCATATACGGATGATATGCACATATAGTAAAGTTCATGTATCTGCATCGTATACGTGCAAATTCAATATACAGAAATTGCGCATATACGGAAACTGGGCATATACAGAAGATTTGTGCATATCTTCCGTATATGCCCAGTTTCCGTATATGCGCACATCTTCCGTATATGCCCAGTTTCCGTATATGCACAATTTATGTATATGGAATTTGCGCACATACGATGTAGAAGCATAAACGAAGATGTGTACAAATTCCATATACAGAAATTGCGCATATACGGAAACTGTGCATATACGAAAGACACGCACACATCTTCTATATATGCCCAGTTTCCGTATATGCGCACATCTTCCATATATGCACAGTTTCCGTATATGCGCAATTTATGTATATGAAATTTGCGCATATACGATGCGCATGTCATCCGTATATGCCCAGTTTTCTTATATGCGCACATCTTCCGTATATGCACAGTTTCCGTATATGCGCAGTTTCTGTAACATAAATGAAGATGCATGAACGACGTGCATATACCGAAGATATGCACATACAGGAAAGTTAGGGATATATAGAAGACACGCGCATATCTTCCGTATATGCCCAGTTTCCGTATATGTGCACATCTTCCGTATATACACAGTTTCCGTATATGCGTAGTTTCTGTAACATAAAGGAATATACATGAACGACGTGCATATACGGATGATATGCACACACAGGAAAGTTCATGTATCTGCATCGTATACGTGCAAATTCAATATACAGAAATTATGCATATACGGAAATTGGGCATATACGGAAGATTTGTGCATATCTTCCGTATATGCCCAATTTCTGTATATGCGCACATCTTCCGTATATGCTCAGTTTTCGTATAACTTGAAATTGCGCATATACGGAAACGGTGCATATGCAGAAGACAGTGAACTGTGCAATCCCTTGTTGTTGGGAATTTTGCAATTCCTTTTTCCAGTGTGACTGCACAGTTTCTCAGATCAAGCTAATGTTCATCCCTAGATAATAGGGAGTCCAACATTAATGTTTTACAAGTGGCACAAAGTTGTTATTTTCTTATCTCAAGACAAGTGTGGCTTTCTCCTTGATTTTAGGCATGCACGTCATAAACCCTAAACTAACCCCGTGGTGGCTAGATCTATATAATAGACACTCTTAGAGATTATTTGCACACTCAAGATTGGATCTCTTGCCTTCCCAACAAGATCAAGGATATTTTGAATTAGTTTGCTACGCTTTTCTAGGTAAGATTTGCATGTGTCTCTTTTCGCTGCTTTCTTTGTTGCTTTTTCTTTTATAAGTGTTATTTCTCCCATTTATTTTCATGATAATTGTCATTTCTATTGTTATTAGCTTTTATAAGTGTTTTTTCATTCCATCATTTAGTTTTTACAAGTGTCGCATCGCCTTCTTGATTTTTCCTACCAATAGTTGTCGTTGTTGGGCCCTTTTGTGCATGCATGTTTTTCCTTTTGCATGATCATTTCTGGCCCATGCTATTGATCAGTCTAACTCACCTTAAGGCTGATCTATACTTTGTTCTTCCTTAACATCTAGATATTGAAGTTTTTCTCTCTCCTTCCTGGGAAGAACTACGCAATTCTTGAGCAATTGTTTCCCCTTCCAACTGCGCATTTCACATCTTCAAGGCTCAAGCAACATCCTTGGCTTCTAAGGATGCACAATAAGTAGTCATTGGCTTTCCCAAATACGCAGTGTGTAGTGTTAGGCTTCAATCCTCAACCTTGGCCTCTAATATTGTACAATGTGCAGTCTCTTCCCTCAACTGCCCAGCTGAGACCTTAAGCTCCACCCTTGTCTACTGAGACTGTATAGTGCATGGTTCAAGAGCCTAGTCTACCTCTCTGAACCCAGAAACTATGCAATCCTTCTTTCTAGTGAGAGTGTTGTTGCTTTAATCTTGATGAATGAACTGATCTTCTTGATTTAGTTTGTTCTTTCCATGAGTGCATCTTTTGATATAGGTTCTACAGGTTTTGATCTCATCTCTCTCTCATCAGTTGTCATCATCATGCCTTCAAAGAGATCATCCTCAAACGAAACTACGTAGCGCAACACTGGTGAATTAGTTGAGAGCACTCAAGCTATCATGCTTATTCTATCTGACACTTAATTCTTCATTGAAAAAGATTCAAGTATCACATGGCATATAGTCAAGGATGCATTCATAGCTACCAATTTCAAAGTAGATCTAGAGGATAGACAAGTGTACATAAGCGTATATAAGTTAGGTTTTCATGGAGTTGCTTTCGAGTTCCCAATTTCCCCTTACGTAGATATCATCAAGTGGATCCTGTCACACTTGGATACAAAGACCATGAACCTTAGTAGTGTTAGGAGACAACAACTTGCTTCATATTTGGCCCATGATATTCACCTCATGTATCACCTGCTTAAGCCAGAGGCATACATGGATTCACATTTTTATGTAGTTACTAGTTAATACATGAGAACCAAAGATGTTATCAAAACTTGGGTGAAAGAGACATCTAAATTGGGCATATACGAAAGATGTGTGCATATACGGAAACTGGGCATATACGGAAGATGTGTGCATATACGAAAATTGGGCATATACGAAAGATGTGTGCATATACGGAAACTGGGCATATACAGAAGATGTGCGCATATACGGAAACTGGGCATATACGGAAGATGTGCGCATATACAGAAACTAGGCATATATGGAAATTGGGCATATACGGAAGATGTGTGCATATACGGAAACTGGGCATATACGGAAGATGTGCGCATATACGGATGCGCACATCTTCCGTATATGCGCATACGGAAGATGTGTGCATATACGGAAACTGGGCATATACGGAAGATGTGCGCATATACGGATGCGCACATCTTCCGTATTGCCCCAGTTTCCTATATGCACACATCTTCCGTATATGCCCAGTTTCTGTTATGCAACATCCCGTATTGCCCATTTCCGTATAGCCCCAGTCCGTATATCACACACTTCCGTATATGGCCCAATTCCGTAATTGCCCAGTTTCCGTATATGCCCAGTTTTGTATTATGCGCACATCTCCGTATATGCCCAGTTTCCGTATATGCGCACATCTCCGTATATGCCCAGTTTCGTAATATGCAACATCTCCCGTATTGCAGTTTCCGTATATGCACACATCTTCCGTATATGCCCAATTTCTGTATATGCGCACATCTTCCGTATATGCCCAGTTTCCGTATATGCGCACATCTTCCGTATATGCACACATCTTCCGTATATGCCTAGTTTTCATATATGCACACATCTTTCGTATATGCCCAGTTTCTGTATATGCACACATCTTCCGTATATGCACACATCTTCAATAGTGTGTATACCCACGCTATTTGAACCCCATTGTGATGCTCGTCGAAAACCATTAAGGTGTAAAGTTGATACTGCATTACAAAAAATGTGCATAATTATATTTATATAAGATACATGCATATATATGAGGTTAAATAAATAAATCGGATTTAGGATAAATATGTACTCACCCCGTACTTATTTGTACTAAAGGTTGAATCCATTGAGATAATATTATTGTGAGAGTATTTCAGCATCATTGAACACATCCACTTTGTTTGTATGCCTATGATGAAAGGGATATTTTCAACAAGATCTTGTTTTTGGTAGAAGAAAAAACTCTCTGGGTTTTCCTTATACCAGCACTCTACACTTTTTGGATCACTTTGATCTTTAGCATACTCTAGCCTTATGATATCATTGTAAATGTTACTTATATCTTTTCTTTTCATGGATGTATCTCGAGATATTCCTGTGTATAACTCACCAGATCCATCCTTCACATCAGAGATGAACTTGTCCCATATCATTGTAACATTAAAACGTCTTTTAACGAAATGTTGGACACTAGATCGCATATTCCAACTTAAATGTGGTGCATAATTGAATCTCATGGGCCTACCGATTGCATCTGTCCCATGACAAATAACATTGGATTTATCAATATGTCTACATGCAGTATATATTATTACAGCATCATCTGGTCTCATTTGAAGTCGTCGCACAAAGAAGTGACATTGGCAACCAACTTTAATACTTTCATGTCGATTGCGGTTTGTCTTTGGATCTGATGATGCACTCCTAATTATCCTTGTTGACTCCGGGCCATATGAACACCAATAACTGTACGTAAAAAAATTACTACAAATTAGATATAATATTTATGCATATTGAAAAAATTATACGTATCTTGAAAAAGCATATAGAGACTCACACACTGTACTCCAGGTATGTTGAGTAATTGGTGCGTGTGATATCCTCTATTCCTCTACTTCGATGTTTCTTAAGAAGAAATCGAGTGGGTGCACTTTCATTTGATTCCTCTCCACTTATGAAATCATCAAGTCGACAATATGGAATCACCGCAACTTGGTCCCCCCCAATCTCTGTTCATGTTAAGTCTTCTGCTGAAAATTGTATCATATCTTCTGGGTCTTCAACTTCCAACTCGTTAATCATCCCCCACTTACTCATTCTTAAAATACCTGTACGAATTGCATTGAAAATAATTTAGTTTGAGTAAATATTATGGTCTTGATCAATGCATAGCGTACCACTTTGGGATTAAGTAATATTCAGGGGATCTTAGATGACATTGTACGATAAGTAAGATATTAATAAGCTTAAATATCTCTAACAAGTTTAGACTAACCATGTACAGAGAAAATTTTAAGAACCCCTCCTAAATTTATATATATAATAAATGGTCGAACCTCCATGTTATATAGGAAAAATGGAAGGCCATTTTATCAATAATATAATATGTATATATAATTTTTTGGCGAATCTCTCACCAGGCATGGCGAATATTTTACTCAATTATAAAATCTTGTGTTTATTTAATAAACAAATGAAATCATTGCATTTCTTTAAAATATCTTTTGAAACCAAAATTACCGAAATTACATATCGATAACCTAGTGGGTGTAGGATAAAATTCACCCATGTCATTCACAGAAAACATGAGAGAAAACCTAATACTATATATAAAACCAATAAAAATTCAAATTCATCACTTCTAGGGACCTCATAGCCACCCTGCCAATACACAAGTACGTTCCTATTTGCAGTTAGAAAAATTACCCAAATTACAATCTGTTTACTCCAGCATATGTTGGAAAGTTATAGAAGGATGACTAGTGCAATAGCAATCAAACCAGAAGGAAGATTTTTGGTGATAACTCTTTCTACCCTTGGTGAATCCGGAACACTAGAAGTAGGAGTAACAGGTTCAGATACGTCACATTCTTTGCCTATATCACTAGCAGATGAAAAACTACCAGTAAGCTCTGAAACTGCAACAGCTTCAGGATTATAACATGTTTCTAAACCTTGGTAATCCAGATGAACTACCACTGAAGATTGTCCTGCTTCAGGTGAACCTACTCTACTGCCACTAGGATTTACAAGGACTTTCCAACCTTCGAAATGACTCGGGACCTCTTCGGGAGGTTGGCCTCGAAGTCTACGAGACCTCCTCAACAAATCGGCCACGGTGACAACTTCAAGAGACTTGCCCCGACTGGTAGGGGACTGTCTCGGTAATTCAGCCACAGTTAAAAACTTTTAAACTACTGCACATGTAGACAAAGTAGAAACTCAAATCAAACCACCTAAAGTCTCTAAAGAACCAAACAAATTTGAATCAGACGCCTAAAGAATCTAGGGCGTCAAACCATACGCAAACAGTAACCTTCCAGACCGAAAACACTAGCTGGTGATGAAATCCAACGTCGTCGAATTCAGTGCAGAAGTGGTGGGTGAAACAGTTACCCCGGCAACCTGCTTAATGAATAGACTGGACCAAGTTCCTCCACTTTTAACCGTACTTATACCAGGATGACCTACAGGAATTTGAACCGTAGTTTGAATCGTAGATCCAGATGGAGGTAAAGATGTCTGAGGAGTGGTAGCAGAGACAGTAGAAACAGGAGCTGTTGATACTCCAGAAGTGAGTGCAGTAGATGAAACAGATGTTGCAGTAGTTGCAGCAGTCGTTTGAGATAGAGTACTAGGCGCGGTAGGCCTCGACTGCGGAACTATCGGAGGTACAGAAGTTTGAACATTTGACTGGACTAGTTGCTGGGGTGAACCAGTAACTAAAGGTTGTCCAGTGTGAGGTGACAACTGTACATTTGGTTGCAACACTTGTTGACCTTGCGAAGGATCCCACACTACAGGCATTCTAGGGTATTGACCCATTTGACCCATTACAGGTTGAGGATATTGAGATCCATAACCGTATTGAGGATAGGATTGATAATTGTAAGGCACATTTCCCGTACCTTGAACGTAAGATTGACCTTGGGGTGGTTGATAACCTTGACTCGAGTATTGACCTTGAGGGAGATAGCCTTGAGGTGAATACTGATACTGGGGTTGGCCTTGAGGAACATATTGATACTGAGGTTGACCATGAGGTACATATTGAGGTTGGGGTTGACCTTGAGGAAAGTATTGTGCCATAGGCACATACTGTCCTTGAGGCTGCCCCCCAGCCACAGTTGGAGTACCTTGAGGTTGCCCCCCAGGCATTATTTGAGGCTGCCCCCCAGGCGGTAATTGACCACCTTGAGGTTGAAAACCGGGATTTGAACCTAATATCATATAAATGTCTCCTACACCCAATGGTTGATTACCATTGTTTCCAGCAAATAACCCATGTTCAATGGGTTGAGGAGATGCCCCTGCAAAAGTACCAGACAAAGACTGATACCCAGTAGGAACAGAAGGACCGCCGTGCAAGAATGATTCAGGCGATTGACTAAACATTGACGGCTGACCAGACATATTTACAGGAGTAGTGAAACTTCCATGTGGAAAAGGAGTACGAGGTGGAGTAAAACCTAAACCTGAGGTTCCTAGTCAGCCTTGGTATCCCTTTTCCATGCCAAAATCCAAATCTATATGATATGGTCTATGGGCCACATGGGTCGGTTGGTCGTGTCTTTGCACCTTCCTTGCTTCCAATTGTTACACATCATAATAGTGCCATGACATCCTACTACTAGTCACCCTGCCTGCTTTCTCATGCACTTTTGAGATTTCTCTAGGGTTAACTCGAAGGGTTGGCTGACCAAGTGGGTCCACCCCGACTAATAAAATGATCGCTGGGATCACATGTATGCCATAATGGCTCGGCTTACATTTCCCCAACCTCTCAGTGCATTGTCGATCAAAAGACTTTCGGATGCAGCCTCCAAGCCATGCCACCATCCTTTTCGCCAACTATAATAAGGCATAATCTCAAGAGCTAATCCATGGATTCCATGGCTAAGTCTTACCTTAGACCGATCACATCAATTTATCAAATTGAACTATAAGATTAAGGTCCCCGCCTAACTTCACCATGGCGTTTCTCTCTGCAACCTCCATCATTCAACATAGATATAGTCATGGTTTGGTTACAGAGGTTTTGCAACTAACAGAATCTATGGCAACAATTTTCCACAATGTTAATGGTTTCCTATCCCTTACTAATGTTACCCTCCTAAGCTTAAGCAGCATCAAACATCTTGAGTCCACGGGATTCACAAGGCATCAAGAGGGCCACAAGGAGATCATAACTCCTCAAAGATCCATGTGCCAAGGCGCACCATTAGACTTGCAGTGATCTAGCCAACAACACTAAGGCGCTTGTTGAAGACTTCTAGGACTATTGAAAGCACAAGGTTGGGAGGCCTCTAATGTAGAGTCACGGGATATTATAGGTTAAAATGGAGATAGTCCTCAACATTAACCCAATGCCACATAAACTATAATATGGTTTTGAATCAACCAATATATACACACAAGCCCTATCTAATAGGTTGTCTTCATTGTAATCAATTGGCTACAACAAACAACGTTCTTGTGTTGATCATGCCATATTTTGGTTGAGGGACTTATGGGCCTTTCAATGCTTTTAGAATTTCATAGTATATTAACCATTCATGTGGATTACAAGATCACAATTTATATCATTTGTGTTTACATACACCATTTCAACCCAAAAATGAAACCACATGTTCATTATGTTTACAAGCACCATATCAATCTAGAAATGCAAACACATGTTTATTAACATTGCAAATACATAAGAACACTTATCTTGGAATGTTTTTGGCAATTGAGTTTGGGACAAGGACTCTCCACCCAACCATAGAAAGTTGCAACGAAGATTACTTGCAGCAATCACACCCGAACTAGATTATAAGGCTTGAGGTGGAGCACACTCAAGAGAAACCTTCAACGAATACATAGTTGAGCCGGATCACAACCAGGGCACACTACCTTCGTACTGAATGAAAATCACTACTCTTTGTCATGTTTATGCCCAACAAGTTTTGATAGGTCCTTTAGCTAGTTTATTAGTCTCCTCAAAGCTTGGCAACATAGCTCTATCCCTCTTCTCTCTTGTTATATGTTTAATGTTGGTCGAGTGTGTGAAGGCCTAAGTGAATGAATGAGATGAAGATCCCTTCTCTTTTCCTCTGCTCTTCTCCCTTTCTCCATGAGAGTTGAACAGGAAAATTGAATGACAAAATCCCCTCTCCTTTCCTCCACCTTCTCTTTTCTCTCATGCACAAGAATTTCCTCTCATGGCCCTTGCTGCGAGTGTAGTCAAATCTTCATAACTTCTATCCTCCCTTTCTTGTAATGTTTTTCAAGGCAGCATGGGCATGTATACTTCTCTTGCAACCCAATTTAATTCTAAGAACTAGTACATCAAAACGCACCCACCAACATTTAATGGCTTACATAATGAGTTCAAATTTTCATGTAGCAAGAAAATCGTGAAAATACCAAGCGAGTAACCTCGTGATCTAACCAAGGAGTGATTTAAATCAGCAATTCCCTCAAGAAATCTCCTACCTAAAGCAATGGAATTCATGTCCCTCTCTCACAATTTTAATTTATAATAGTATTTACATTGCACACCTCATGACAAGCAATTTGCACTATGACAAATTCCTTGAGCCATATCTTTTTAATGATTGAATTGACATTTTAGTCCTTATGTTTTGATAATTATGCCCATTTTTTCATTCTAAAGTTATTTTATAATGGAGGTCATTTTTTATTTTGACATGTATTCTTTATCACTAGATAGATCACTCACCAAGTGTCAATGTAATCTTCTTAATCTTGTAGGAAGCTTGTATTATTTTCCATTTTGAAATGAAGAGATAATTAAATTTTGGAAGCTTGTATTATTTTCCATTTTGAAATGAAGAGGTAATTAAATTTTGGAAGAGTTTCTTATATAGTATACAAAATACATTGGAGTTGTAAGAAAGAACACTTTGTTTAGATAAATGTTTCAAAGAATGTTTTGAAAGAGTCAGTCATTTTAACCTTGTTTAAAGTATTAGAATTTAACTCTTATTTCATGGAAACTATCACTAAAACCAACCAACAATTTTTTTTATAACTAATCAACACTCCACAGAACACTTGGAAATAATATAAACACATAAAGTTAAAAAGGCATAAACTAAAATTGAAGAACACAAAAACCCAGTTTTAATTTATACATGGACTGATTTGGCTTTTGCTTTTTGGATTTATCCTTCCCTCCACCATCTCTTAGTTTAAATTTATCATTCAGTCATGCATATCCTTATTTAAATTTAAATTTATCCTTCCATTCAACGCATCTCTGCTCAATTTTGCCCTTGAATTTACCTTTCGCAGTAAAGTTCGACTTAACTTTTGGATTTACCCTTCCGCACCTGATTCCCTCAAGCATCTCTTAGTTTAAATTTATCATTCAGTCATGCATATCCTTATTTAAATTTATCCTTCCGTTCAGCACATCTCTACTCAATTTTGCCCTTGAATTTACCCTTCCCAGTAATGTTCTACTTAACTTTTGGATTTACCCTTAGGTACGTGAGGTTGTGATTCTGGAAAGTTCTAATTTGTTAAACAGAGGGGAATTTCGTCCCATCTGATGACAAATCATTAAAACAGTGGATAAGGTGGCGATCATATTAGTAATTTTTTACATCTGGACTCCTTGGTGCCGAAGCAATTCCAAACAGTAGCTTAGCTATAATTATAAAACCAACAGAGGAGTCTATCTCTGCAATTTTTTGAAAAAAAAACACTTTATATCGAGAATTCTAATAAGAGCATTATACAATTTCTTGACTTTTCTGTGCAGCAATCCCTTCATCAAAATGTACGACTCATTTCTTCGCGTCCACTCACTCTTTCACGTCTCCATGATCTTTTATGGCCTTCTGTTGCTTCACAGCCAATAGAATATTATACAACTTTCTAACTAAAGCATTTGTATTTTCTAATTCAAGCAATAAACAACGAGAAATTTTATACCTGTTGTTCTGATTCATGGCCCTTTTAGACAAACTGCGGAGGCCAGGCCAGAACTGCCCCTCACGAACACCCATGCATTATCTTGTCTATGAAGAAATGCCCTCGGCAACTCGACTGATAGAGCCTTGGCTATTGTTTTAAGCACAGAGGGAATGCACTCATCGAGATTACGCATATCCTCTCATAAATCATCCTTCAATCTATTAACTCTTGAATAAATAAATACGAAGCTTTGTCAAAACGCACATGGGTTGCGTATACAATTATGGTGATTCTTTTTTTTTCTTTAAATGGAATTTCCACTTCTTTAGCGACAACTAGAGAAATCTGAAGTATGGGATGGCAGGGAAGCTCCAAACAATTACATTCTTTCTATTAAATTTTCTGCAGCATAATTAACCCTATTTTCTGCAGCATAATTAACCCTCGATAAGATGATGTTTCTTCCACCTGCAAGCAAAGCCCATTACCCATTACTCAAAAGGATCTCTGCGTATACATCGAAGAACTGTGAAAAATCGATGACAACTCAAAGTCGATTCAATCACGCGATAATAGTTGCAGCTGAAAACGAAACTGGCGCGGCAAACCAATTCAAATTCCAAATTCAAATCACTGAACGAGGACTCGGGTTCACGATTCGTGTGGGGGAGTAACAACGACGCCATGAGATGAAACTGATTAACCATCCCCGATTTTGAAATTAAAATATCTAGAATTTGGGCGGGCGTTTTCAAAATTCAAATGACTATCGCATTAATGCAAATGCGGGTCCTGCAGGTCGCTTCATTGTTTTCCGGTGGAGGTTGGAATCATTTCCCGGCCGGAGGGCTTTCCCTTTACATGCCTATGTATGCATGGTGAATTCACTATGCGATTGCAAGCAGACTTGAGGTCCCATCATAGTACTCTTAAACCACATTAATGATGCTATAGTCCATGAAATAGCACTCGCCGTTGTGGAAATAGGCTTTGCCCCATTAGGTTTCTAGGTCTCATGTTAATGGCATTTCATAAATGTTTTCCGTGCCATAAATCGTATGCGACCATTCTGCTTCGAAATTTCGAGAGGGAAACCGGTCTGGGGGATTCAAGCCTAGGATAATTATATACTCTACAATTTACACTTTGCTAATGTGTTTAATGGCAAGTCCTTTCTAGGATCCTGGCCTAAATTTTAACATAAATGCTATGGAAAATTCTCCACCTTCTGACGACACGCGTTGATATTCACTCGATCCTCCTCGGCCATCTATCCAAATACATTCCTAACACGTCACCCCAATAAGAACAATCATCATAATCATGATTTATGTGGTGTACTTTTATTGGGAATGTTCGTAATGAAGATTGTTTTTTATTAGACGTGTTTGTTTTTATTTGTATACAATCTAACCATGGTCATCCATGTCGGCTCTCACCATTACTCCAACAATAATTGATCACCAATCCTCGATCTTCGTCATTCAACATGCCATTTTCACTCTCTGCACAAATACTTAGAGGTATTCGACAAGTTTTTTCCTCCCTCCCTTTCACTTTTTCTCTCAAAAAACTACTCCATAGTCATCATTGAGGGCTAATGATTGAAAAGGAAGCTTTCTTGCACGAGGGAGACCTGTTTAAGTATTGAATGACCTTTTTTTTCTAAGCAAAATTGGTTGGTATGCATGAAAACGTGCCTCCCATTTCCTTCTACTTGTTCTTCAATTACTTAATAACGTTTGAGATATCACTTCTAATAATGAAGTTTCAACGAATTGAATTAGTATTCCTATATATGGTTTCTGTTCATTTTTGTGAATTTAATACGTATGAATAGTCGTTGCATGTTGGTTACAAAGTTTTTAGTGTAACAACCTTGTTTAAAAATTCATGTAAAAAATATAAGACAAGTTCATGAGACACATATTCCATGCTAAATGGTGGGAAAAACATCCTAGTGGGTGTTCATTTGGTTTATTATGGCTAAAGGAAAATGACATGCAATGGAAAAGACTTTGGAAATGCATGAGGCAGTAATTAGCATTTTATTTATGAAACTAATGGAAATTAGGAGAAAAGGAAGGTGAAAGGTCACATGTTGCATGTGAGGAGGAAAATGAAGGAAAATAGAGGAAATTGGAGAAAATAGAGGCATAATTGATAAAAAGGACTTCTGAGGATAAGTTCATAAACTTTTGTCAGCTCAGTTTTGGAGCTCTCTCTCATACTCTTGAACACTTCGAGTTTTCTTGGAGAATTATTGGAGGAGTGTGGCATATTTGGGATTTTGAGCAAGAAGGCAAAGAAAAAGCAAGAAAGTGCAAGAGGACATCAAGATCAACAACTACAACGGGTTTTTCTTGCAAGTACCGAGTTGCATGTATGATTTCCTTGCTAGTTTTCGCATGCATCGCATACGTGTGTGGTTATTTGGCTATAATTTGTCATTGGCATGTAGGATTGCTTTGATTGACAGTGGTTTTGCCTAAGCTTACAATTTCCTAGATAGCCATGGTGTTGTGGGTTTTACTTTTGTTTTCTGGTTGGTTCTCATATTCCTTTGGTTGTGGGTTGAGTTATTAGATCCTGGAGACTTGGTTGGACAAATACTCTGGAAGCCTTGTAACAACTTGGATTGAGTTACTAGTCTTGGAGACTTAGTTGGAAAAACGCTTTGAAGCCCTTAGTGGGTTCAGTTACTAGTCCTAGAGCCTTGGTTGGACAAACAGTCTACAGCTCGACAATAGTAATGGGTTGAGTTACTACTCCTAGAAGCCTTGATTGGAACAAATGCTCTAGAGCCTTGGACAGCTTGGGTGAAGACAAATCTAGGGAAGGTTAGTGAGGTCCGGCCATGAGGTGGAATCACTGGTTGAGGGTTGAGATAGTTTGACATTTGGACGCCCTGGTTCGGTTTTGTTCAATTTGTTTAATGAGATCCCACATTCATGCTTGGAATATGGCACAAGTGTGATTAGCTGAAAGAGGGATTTGGTTCATCCCAATCTACAGTTGGCTGTTTTATGGAAGTCCCATACCTGGTCAGCCTATGAATTCATTAATAATAGATCCTTCCCCTTGGTATTTTATGTGTAAATTTACTGGCTTATATGTGGATTTTATGGATGGTATACCCTTATTATTTCTATTGGTTATATATTGGTTATGAGTATGTTTTATGACAAATTTGATGTATGTCTCTCATCATGTTTTGATTAGTAAATGAATGTACATTGAATATAAGACCTAATATGTGATAATGCAGCTATTGTGATAAGGCATCAATGCTTCTTAGTGATTCTCAGATAAGTATGAGACCCCTATGCTCAGATCTTTTGTTATCACCTATAGATTGCATATTTGTGACATGTTTGATTAAATGTCTATCATGGTCAATAGGGATCCAGTCAAACTCAATTATCTGAGCTCTAGTCATGAATAGAATCAATAGGAGCTCACTTGAGTAGTTGTAACTATTGCTAACTTACTGATCTCTTTGTTAACTAGTCAATTTACAAAGAATATCCCTAGTTGTGCATGCCAATCGAATTGCCTAGTTGAGTGGAGGGAAAAAGCATAATTGTAGTTATCATTGTAAACTAGTGAATGTACAAAGTTTTCATGTATAAGGTGAGAAATTCTCTTGGGATTGTGAAAGAAAATAAGAGTTATTCCTATTCTTTAGGAGCAAGAATTACATAAGGAAATAGGAGGAAGCAAGAGGCCTATTTTGGCTAAGTATTGGATAGAGGAGACTGAGGAGGAGATCAATATTGTAGTGCAAATTGAGCTTAAAGGATTGAAGCAACCATTGTAATAGATCATAGAGGAGGGGATTTTCCCAATTGGGTTCTCGAGTAAAAATAATATGTTCGTTGTGATTGAATAACTACATGTGTTTCTATTGTATATTTTCTTATCCACGGATTGAGTAGAAGAAATTCATGTCTATTGTTTTAGTCTGAATTCATTAGCAGCTTCAAATTTTGAGTTATTTCCACATAGATAGAGTAGTTGAAAAAAGGCTACTCCCATAATAGATATCGAGTAATCTATGACTTTGCATATTTTTTAAACTTCTAATATGCCAAGGTTTCATGCAAGGAAAATTTTAAGCATGGGATCCTATCTAAAAGTTTAGAAATCTTAGCGAATGTTACTAGTACCTAATATACAAAGTATAAAATAGTTCTCTACTTTTTTTTTTTAAATGTACAAATTTATAATGATTTTATATAGCCTTTATAATTTTTTTTACGATTTTTAGGGTTAAATTATTTTATATTATAAACTTTAGGCGGAATAATTTTTTGAAAAAATGGAAATTTGCAGATCTATTTTTTGGAAAGGGCATTGAAAATTAGCCCACATGTGAATATTAGCCCCTAGAATTTTCAATGATTTCGAGAGAACTTTGTATTTAGGCACTGCACCTTAGTCTTCCACAAATAAGGGCTCGATTAGGGGTTTTAACATATACTGAGTATCGAGTGATTTGTGATATTATGCATTTGTAAAAAGATGATTTATCAACCCCTTTAGTAGATAAACTTTCATGGTGGTTTTTCCATTTGTTAACTAATTATAGGGGTTCATAAAACATTTGGTTTGTGATTCATTATGTTTAATCCAAATTTTGGTGCTTTTCATTAAATATGAGGTTTTGTCTTCATTCTCTAATTTTTGTCTAAATTTGAGGTTTTGACCACAAATATTACGTCTAATGAAATTCCTTCATTTCACACCTTAGCCAATGGTTTTCCCCTTTTTATCTTTCCATGGAGACCTAATTTCTACCTTGGAATACACCAAAGAGTATCTCATTTTGCTTTGACATCAGTGACAACATTTTCCAATATCCATCTCAATATCAAAACATGATCTCTTTTATTTGGTTTCATAGACTCATCATTATTTATTTTACAAAATTAAATTAAACATAACAAAATTATCCTCCGAAAAATGATTTATTTACACAAACAAGTGCTTCTTAATTTCCTTTTGAAAACTTATTTTTCGCAATGAAGAAATATTACAGTCATAAAATAAATACTATCCAAATTAGTGCATGTAATGGGCCAACTAACCTTTTACTTTATCATACAAACTAAGAACACAAACAAGGTCTTCGTTAGAAATGCATATCTTAATTAAAGACGACAACAATAAGAAGTATAGACATAATAACCATTGAAAAGAGTGTGCCAACCAATCCTTTAGTTCCATTTAAAATATAGAAATACCTAAAACATGGATATGCACACATCCAACCACTTTGCTCTAGCTTTTATTGTTTGTGAATTTTCCTATAGAAAACTTTGGCTTGGGGTCAACCAATATACAAATTGACATGGGCTTGACATCACTTCTACTTTGCATTGACTTGCAATGAGGCCATGTAACATCCACCTATAAGAACCTATAACCACAATTTTTCTTTTCACTTTATATTAACCTTAGCCTGGCAGTCAGCAATGTTCCTTCTCCTCCGTTTATTACATCACCATGGTAATAATAACATCACTATTATTAGTTGTACAGGTGTCAGGTATGATCGTTATGGCTTCATAATTCACTCGTCTATATTACATTGTAAATAGTTAATGTTAACTTGAATGGGCCCCTCACCTTATGACTTCAATATCCATTTGCGGGGCTTGAGTTCACCGGATAGCTTATGCATATCAAAGCAGGGTAACCTACATCTTTCCTAATCAAACATTCTAAATTATTCCAAGTAAACTAACCAACACTTGGACTCCAATATGATCATAGCTACCCCATTTGGATTGATGTCGAGATTATTATAATTTGAGGGTTGGACGATTGAGATGTCGGGTTAGTGGTTATGGGCATAGCCACCTTCTATTCTGCCTGATAGTCTCACTTTGCACATTGCCCTTTTGTAGGTATGGGTCTGCAACCATGTGGCCAAACCGTAACTTATACTAAAAACTCCACCATGATCTTTGAATTTCTGAACAACGTGTTCCAATGCAACTGGTGGTAAAACTAATTTGCTGCATTTAATCCAAGAACCTAAATGCTTCGAGTCAGTAAAGGAACTTCTAAGATGGTTGATTTCTTAATTCTAAGTCAGTAAAGGAACTTTCGTACACATAAGTATATATATTCTCTTCGCCTCTCATCCAAACATTCTTTTCCCATAAGCTTCTAACTTGTCTTCCTCAATGGTGTCCATCGCTTACCTTGCTTAGTGGTTAAGCCTTGCTTCTTTTCCTACGTGAAGTCAATAGCCAAATATTCACTTCGAATGCAGCTAATTTAGGTAATTCAATATTTTTTTTTATCATTCCTGAATTGTTTCCTCGATACCTTTGATAATCTTCCTCACTGGTGCTTAAATACGAATTTGTCAAAGTTATTTTCTCGTCTGTACTCAATATCAGTTTGGAGGTAAGAAATGTCCCGTCCCCAACTTTTATTATCGTTCGTTTGCGCTTATATTATTACAGATTTTAGCAATTCGCTGGTGCTTTGGCCATGTATGACTCCTATTCAGTTCTACAAGGGTTCCATGCAGTCTTGCAAGAAATCGTTCCAGGGTTTTTTTTCTTATCTTATTTTTCTTTGTCCACAGGTACATTGATGACTCAAATGAAATGCCTTATTCGAAGGGTTCTATTCCATTGTAATTCATAAATATCCCAGTGGCCAGTTCCACACCTTGAGGTTTCAATCTCTGAAATTTTTGTTACCATATATAATACAAGGGTATTCTACCCTGACTAGGCATCATCTAATAGAAATTTTAATATTTAATTAAAATTCATTTTTGGATTGTTGTGAACATAACTCACATTTACATTTATGTACATATGTATTTATGTGTTATGGGGATGCTATCTTGGTTGATCTGCAATTATAAATTTCTAGTTTTAGTTAATTATGATTGTGGTGTTTGTTCGATTGTTCGTTGGAACTTATCTTGGAGTTTTTTTAAATTTCGAAGGAAAGAAACCCCTATTTGGTTAATGATACTATGACATTAATTATTACATATGTTAATAGTTTTAGGTCTTTTTCTTTGCTTCCCCACTATTCCTTGCAACAACGTATACTTTTATGATATGTATATGTTCTATTGTAAACAAGAAAATATTTAGGCCACAATATTGTTTTTCTCTATTATCATATCATAATTCATATTTTAGCCGACAAGAAATTTTGATGTTTAATTTTTTCTATGATTAATAGAATTATTATGACAGCAATATATCTAAGGTTTTAAAGAAAACCTAGCTTATTTTATTTTGGTATCTTTTTTACATAGTTCCTATACCACAATTCCTATACTAGTCTAAATGTTTTCCAATTATTCAATAAGTTTCATAACCACTACTTATCCCTATACCACAATTCTTATACTAGTCTAAATTTTTTCCAATTATTCAATAAGTTTCATAACCACTACTTATCCTAAAGGCTTTCTGACAATATCTTGTTTCCATTACGGGAAAATGTTCACAATCATCCTAATTATCTCAATAATTCTAATTGATAACTCATTATTACCATAGTAACTTTTCCTATCCATGAATTGAGTTATGCTACCCCTCTTAGAGTCGTGATGGTCTCTTATTTTTTTGAGAAGGGTTTTCAAATTATAAGTGGGACCACCTTGCAAGACTTGCCCAGATGTTACAAATTTTCTTTTACTACCTACAAGTGTTCTCCTAGTTGTGGGTGACTAGCTTGGCTTGGTAATTAACCTGGGTTTTAATTGATAGTTATATCTAATGTAATGGCAAAAAAAAATTCATTTGATTAATATCAATTACACTATGATACAACCAGAAACCATTTATGAATAAAAGAAAGACAATGCATCACATATAATAGATTAGAGCACTTAGCTTCCTTTAATAGTTTGTTCCAGCCATAAAATCTCCACAAAAGGAAATGCTCCACCCAACCAATTTGTACTGTGCATGTACAACATAACTCTCCCTAAGCTAGTTTCTTCTCATAACAGTTACCTGACAGAGACCCAATTAGGTTTGTTTAGGGAATCGAGACTCTTCTAGTCCAACCCAAGAACTCATACTTACAAGTTTGTCTTAAGGGTCCCACAGGCCACCCACAAGCTCAAGGATACCCTAACTGGCAACGCCTTTCCAACCTTTAACAATTTCTTGTTTCAGTTTTTAAAGCTTGAAGCTGCAAATCCTCTCTTGGGCCTCCTTCAACTAAGTACCAAGTCTCCAAGGTTGCCTTAAGTTTTCTTCCCTCTCACCCAATTGTCTCCCTTGCCCCAATTGAGATTATTTATCTCTAGGGAGAGGAATAATTGTCTTAACTGTCTGGTAAGTGAAAACTCCACCTCAGAACATTCCTATAATTTTATGGTCATACATAGCTTGTATTCTTTATAAAAATAAATTTGTTTACATAAAATACATTTATTCTTTCCCATCCACCAAGGGCTTTACTTGGCCCACTAGTTTTACCAATCTTTCGTGGTAAAACAAAAACATATAGAACATTTTGCCGAGGGGTGTTACATCTCCCTCCCTTGAGTGAAACAATGTTCCTTGGTGTTCTTATCCCTCCACATAGGCTGGAATATGCCCGACACATATAATCTTCTTCTTCCAGGTAGCCTCTCTTAGGTGAAGTGCTTCCACTACACTTACCTGGTTGATCGCTCATCTCTGCAGTATGATTTATTTTATCCAAAAAAGAGGTCCAATCATGAACTTGTCATCTGATTCGACCTACATTTTCCATTATCAAGGTTGTAGTCAGTTTCCATCAATTATTATTTACGAAAAATTTATACATATATAATCGTTTCAAATGTTACCACAATCATTAATTGTTACTTATGTATTAATAACTTCTTCAACATACCTCACTTCTCTACAAGGTTAGCAACCTGCAATCAATAAGAGGCATCATTATACTTCATCAGCAATAGTCTTAATCCCTTTTACTTAGCTAGTGGTTGTGTCAAATACCAAGGACTTCATCACTTGTTTTTATGATAATTTCCAATTCATAAACCATATAAATGGCGACAATATTGCAAAATCCTTTTATTGTTATTATTCTTTTTATTTTTATTTTTTTCCTTCTCTTTTTTTTAATTGTTTTTGGAAATGATGGATTATAGTTAGGGAATTATCATACTAGGTAGCACCGTTGTTCTTATGTTTCCATTAAGTTTTGAGGCAACTTCCTTCTCTTCCTTTTGTCTACTTTTTCAGGTAGATATTTTTTTCTTCATAGACGGCTTGTTGTCTTCTTCCATCGCATTAGAAAGAGTCAAAATTACTTTTTTTAATATTAATTATGTTGTTTGTAGGTGCATGTTCATTACAGGTGACAAATAAAACTTGTACACAATTCACTTCTGTGTGTGGTTATGAAATTTCTCTCTTTTGCATCTACACTCCACTGTTAGTATAGTTTCAGTTCTTGACACATCTTTTACTTCATTCCATTAACATGCTACTTTAATACATTTAGCCTATAGGGTTTTGGGGATTGAAGGAAAGGAAAATAAACAATAGTCTTAACTCAATAGGGAATTAACTATTTCATTCCGCATTAGTTATGTTGGTTATCATCATTATTCTTTTATTACTATTGTTTTTTTTTCAATTTTGAGGAAGAGTCCCTACTTTGTCCCCATGATGGCTTGCAACATATGCTCTTTAGATACTCTCATTATCCAAAATGTCACAACAACATGTCATCAAGGTTTTAGGACAACTGCTACATACCACCATTTTCCATAGCACAAATACCTCTTTGTTTAGGTGGACCTAATTTTGTCCACATTATTTATCTATCAGTTTTAATCGGAATTTTATAATTAAATTATATATATGCATATTTCCATCCCTTTGTTTTTTTTTTCCTAATATCATCAAGATTTAAAAGCATGGGATAATATTAATGGAGTCACCAGATTTCACAATAGTACTTTGCTAATCTGTCTCATTTATGAATTTATATCGATCCTCATCTTAGTGTTTATGTCCTTTGATTTGGAAATTATTAATTAAGATGTTTGGGAATTTTATACAGAAGCATCTAGAAGTACTCAAGCATTGAGGACACCACTTTTTTTGAAGGTGAGGCATTTTAGGTCCCTATAATACTAGTTTATCCCCCTTATTGTTATTTTATGCCCATGTAGCCCCCATATTGTTATTTTTGTGCCCTATAGAAGCCCGTTATTATTATTGTTATCCTCTTAATTATTATTGTTATGTAGGCTTTGATTGTATTGTGACCCTTTAAACTCCTATATATACGAATAAGGTATTGTCATTTGAATCATCCAAGAATTGTTCATTTATATGATATAAGGGAGGTTTCCCCATTGAAGCGGATCATTTTCAAGTGGGTGATCTATCTTTTGTTTTGTTTCGTGATCTTGTTGGATAAAAATAGTGAATTATAGAGACATGATTCAGATAGGAGGTTCATAAGACCTGTTATATGTATATTTTTATTAAGAAATGAATATGGCTTTCTTTATGCTTCGCGCATTAATTCCCTAAGTAGTTATAAACTAAGTTAATGAAACGATTCCCTTGAACCTACTTGGAAAACATCCTTACTACATGGACCAAAGTGAAGGATTGGGCATAAAGGAATTTTGTTCAAATTTCTATGTGTAAACAACATTCAACCAAGAAGGTTGTGGCAAACACAAAATTCTAGCAAATATTGTTTATGGATTTAGGGTCAACTCTTGGAAGGGGAAGGGTTGTGTGTTCATTGGTGGTTGACTACTTCAACCACTATCCTAAATAATGATGCCAGAGCATCATCCTGAGAAATTTATTTTTGGTTAAGACCACAAGGGGACCATGTACATTATAGAAATGAGATTTTTTTTTTTGATTACAGAGAAATTGGCAAATGGAGCAGCCTCACAACTCGCGTAACATGGGGACGATTCTAACCGCTACCACTATAACCCCTGAGAACTGTGCCCACCCCTCTCCACAGCTCCGGGCTAGTCCGAGGGATTTGAACTCATGACCTTCAATACGGAGTCCGCCTTTCTAATGAACTTCACCGCATTGTGATTACAAACTCGCATACACGATGGGGCTTTATAGAAATGAGATTTTATTTTGCATATAAATTAGGAATTTGCAGTAGGAAATTTGGGTGGTTATTATAGCCATGTGGCTCATTGTATTAGTGCCAGTTAGTAGGCTAAGTTATTAGGTTGTTTTAGTGGCTAGCCAAGTGTGCCTTCACCAATGTAACATGTGTCTAATTAGGAATCTAGTAGTTTTGGATAGTTGTCTTATTTCTCTTTGACTGTAGAGATATTTTTCAGAACAATCTTCTTGTACAAAAAAAATAGGTTGTGTACAGTGAGTCAGACAGAGAAGTCGAAGTTAGAAGGAGAGGCGAAAGGGGGAAGGTGAGACCGATAAGTTTATGAGAAATGAGTCCCATTATATTCTATATATATACTTATGCATTTCTGAACAATAGAAAAAAAATAACTTAACCATGTAATGTAAGTTTCCCTCTGTGCATTAGATTCAAAGTTTTGTCTGTAATTGGTAAATAAAGGTTATGGCATGAAATTATTTTTTTATATCTTGGTGTAAGTGCAAAAGATCCCCTTCTATGATTGGAGGGCCAAAAGGAAGTAACAAATGGTCTTTTGTTTTCTTCTTTAATAACTTAATTTAAGTTCTATTTGTCGTCAAATTCTTAGGTCTTGAAAGTGATTATGTGCTTCATTCTATTGACTCGAAAAACTAAATATAATGAGAAGGGTCCATATAGTGTTGTATATTCCTTTATTTTTCATTGAACAGTGATAATATTTGGACAAAACTGACCCGTTGAATTAAAATTCCTGGCGAGGGAAAAATACCAAGCTTGATAGGGATGCAAGGATCCTTAAGGAGGGAATGGCTATAGTGAATGCTCAATACCTCATTTTAGTTGCCATAGGTTAATGTTGTGTGCCTGAAATTGGTGTGCATCCTCCAAAAGAAATCCCAACAAATGCAATTATTCTTTAACCCTGACCTCGACCTATGCGAGGTCCACAACGTACTTGGTCATGATCCCATTTGTTATGGTGTATTTCCCAATTGCGTGACCTTGAATCAGGTTTTCTACTAGTTGGAATTCAGAGGGAAGAATGTATGAGAGTGTAGTGACCATAAGAGGGAGTCCTGACTCCCAACCACCCATTGGAATATATGGAAGGTTTACATGATCCCTCCTTTTGAAGGGTTCATTTAAGATTCCTTAAAGAAAATAAAATAAACTGGTTGTGAAGGAATTCATTCCATGCAATTACTGTGGAGTGATAGCTTGGGTAAATCATATTTTTGCTTAACCATGGGCTTGAATAAAATAATAAAGAGTGGCTATAAATTATAAAGCATTGATTAAGAAGGGACCGCACCACTTTAGTCCATGAGTATGATAAGGGAGAAGTGTAATTTTTTTTTGGGTAAAGCAAGAAGGGTCGTGCTTCATTGGGAATCACAAAACTAATTAAATGGTTAGTGTAGAGCCTAAAAATTGGTAGAGGAGTCTTCGGCGAATTCACAAAATTTATGTTTTGCACAAATATAGGAAATAATCCTAGGCAAAGTAAGAGTAGGCCAATAGAGGGGCCTGGTATCATATTTGTATCATCGAATTGCAAATAATAGAAACATATTAAGGAAAAGAATAACAAAACAAAGCCAATAAGACAAAGAAGAGTTTGAAATTAACAATGATTGCAAGGAAAGGTGATCTCAGTGGAGATTTTGTGGAAAAAATAACAAGTGAGTGGATATTCTAGCAAGTGAAGATGAGAAGACATTGGACTAGAGGTAATAATTTCTCTCTTTATTTGAATGATAAGTGACAATTTGTTCATTTTGTAAATGACAGCGTTGAGAAAGAAAGGAACAAAGCCATAGATAGAGGATACCAAAGAAAAATATATTCCAAATGAGGCAAGAGATATTAGAGGCAAGAGAAACTCTAACAGAGGATTCCAGAAAAAAGGGAGAATTCTAGCTAATTGCAAAGTTGGAAATAGAGAGAAGAACACCATCCAGAGGAAAAAATGGGCTAATGAGATATTGAAATCTCATAGGAGAACCAAGAAGTTATAGATAATTTTATAATTTATATTGGCTAAGTAATTTAAGAAAGCAGGTAGAAGAAAATAGAGCCAGAGATGTTATGCAAAACAACGTGAGGATGAGAAGCTTTGCTCAGAAAAAGGAGATGATCTAGATTAAGGAGAGAACTAGTTGTGTTCTCAAAGACTGTGGTAGAAGAAAACCCTTGCAGGAGAGAAGCTGCACACAAAGAGAAACATTCTAGCTGAGGTTGGAAGAACAGGGGGACAAAGGAAGTCCTCAAAGAGAAGAGAAGAAGAGAAGTTCTTAGAAGGTGAGCAGAGGAGCAACAACTAAAGAGGAGCAAGGCATGCTCAATATGCTACAAAGGAGGAAATCAAAAGGAACACCAATAGCCAAAAGGGGATGAGGCATCGAGGTAACAAGTAAGGAGAAACTTGTTATAAGGCTAGGTAGCAACTCATAGTAAACATGGAGGAGCATACACAAAGGAGGAAGAAGGTGACCGTTGCTGGTCATGATGAAGAGTTGAGTCAAAGTTGTAGTAGAGGGTAGAAAGATGCCTAAAGAAATTGCATAAGGAAACTAAGCCAAGAAGAATTTGAAAAGGATATGGATGAGTTCAAGGCACACCTTAATGTGCTAATGCAACAGTTATAGAAGAGGGAAGAAGGGCAAAGAAGGAAACTAATGAGGAGATTCAAATTATTTTTCAGATAGAATAATTTTAAGAGGAAATCCCCAAAATCTAGAGAGCTAGGGAAGCATAGGATGAGGACAATGATGAAAGCCTCGATGGAAGAAGAAGTGCTCAAAGTAACTGAGCCTATCGAAGGAGCAATTTGTTTCTACAAACCACTTCTTGAAGACAAGGAGAGGAGGCTAGTAGAAAGTCTCATGAGCTATGAAAAGAGTCACAAATAGTAGGAGGTTTTGTTGACAGAGGAAGAGGCTAAAGACCCCGGTGTCTTTAAAAATAAAAAATTATGTGTGAATGTAGGTTTTGTAATCTAGGAAGATGAGCAGCCATTAGAGGATCTTGGAAATCAAAATCATAGACAAATTTTCCAAAAGGAGGACAAGAAAATATTCTTGCTCTAAGAATCTCAAAGAGGTAGTTGGATGTTGAAAGGGAGAAATAATATAAAGTGGCCTCTATTGCAAATGGGGCTGAAGCATAACATGAATTCTTCCTTAATGAGAGAAGAACACAAATTTGTTGAGTATGAAGGAGAGGAAGTTCGCTTTTGTGAACCAGAGCAGGGAAAATTCCTAGGAGAGGATGATGTAGATGATGAAATGATGATGTGCTTAGTTCAACATAAGGAAAAAATGGCGGAAACATCAGATAAGGAGGAGGAAGAAATTAATGTATTTTTTCTAATTGTCTAGGTGAGTTTGAAATTGCAAGTACTAATTAGTGTGGAGTTGAATAGCTTCCAAATATCGTTGAGGAATTTGGAACTCTGGAAGAGTTGAATTATGATGACAAGGAACAACAAGAGGAGGTTGATTCAAAAAGTGGGAAACCTGAGGGAATACTCACAAAGGAGGAATATGCAGAGTTATTTCATGAAGATAGTGTGGATGAAGACCATGAAGAAGCTCAATTTGATACTCTCCAAGTTAATGAGAGAAAGAGTAACCTCAAATGTATAATTGAATGGTTATGTCTTTTCTTATTAAGTATTGCCTTATTTTTGAAAATATTTTATCATGGGTTGAAGACAACTGGAAATTGGGGAAAGAGAAGAAATTACATGCTTTGTAGGTTTGTGGATTGGATCAGTATGAAGATGATGGAGGGAGAGCTGGGGGAGAAGCCCTCAACAAAATACAATTTAGCTAGTCCAAAGGAGGTTGAAAGAGCCCAATGACAAATACAAACAAGAACTTTTTGATCAAAAGGAGGAGATACCACTACCTCATGAAATAAAAGAGAGAAAAATATTAGATTCTGAATTAGACAATTATGAAACAAAGTACATAGGAGTACCTCAAGGAGAAGCATACCAAGACATGGATGAGAAGGCTTATTCAGATGAAGCAATGGTTCTATGGAGAAATGATAAGAATTTCATCCAGGAAGTTGTAGAAGATAATGAAAGGATTTTATAAGGAACACATTTTCCTAATGAAATAAAGACCCATACAATTGTAGCACAAAATTAAGAGATAGAATTCTTTTTCCATAATATGTTTATTGTATGTGAAAGTGTGACCAGAATTCATAATTCTGGGAATAGTAGCATGCAATATTTTGTAAAGATAACAAAGAATTTAACATGGAAAACATGTATTGCGGAGATAAATGAAGAAAAGTGGAAGAATACTCTTGAAATTCTTCTACAAAACATTGTTGTCCAGGAGAGGGACTACAAAAAATTTAACACCGCAATATGCAAACAATTTTTTTCACCAAGAGTCAAAATTGAGCAGACCATTTAGAAAAGAAAGAAGCAGATTGTTGAAAGCATAACTGAAGATGCATAAGTGGAACAACAAATTTTATCAAGAGAAAAAAAATGAAGTAGCATGAAACAAGTCTGTCTCATGACGATTTATTTCACTTGCAAACAAGACATATGGGGCAAAATTTTACTTTTGAGAGGAGCCTACAATTTTCGAGGGTGTATTTTGTTGAAGGAAACAAGGTGGATAAATTTTGTTATTATAGGTCGATTCTATATGTAGGTGGGTTAATCTATGGTGAAGAATGTCATTGGATGGAGAATGAAATCCTGTAGTTTTGGGAAATGCTAATGAGGATGACTAATAGCAAAAATTTAAACCAACAAGGCGAAAGTAGCATGTACTAACATGAATGCAAATTGGATATGGAGGTTTGAGTAGATAATGATGTTGATATAGGTAGTACCCGAGGTATGGTAAAATGGTAGGGAAAAGTGATCAGTTTCAACACTTGGCTGACTTGAGGGAACTACTTGAGCATGACAGAGATGAAGCAACTACAAAGTATAATATGGGATCAAGTAAGGAAGAGGACAACCGACATCAAGTTGGCTGTGTAAGATTGCATCACAAAAGAAAGTAGCACATCACATAAACATGTATGGGATCCTAGCCGACTAAAGTCAAGACTGAACTGACAACACGACCATATGTGTGAGCAGCAACAACACTTTGTTTAGGATCCTGGAGGTTTTGACCAAGATGTCAATTTTTTTTTTTGCCTCGGGAGTTTGATGTAGGAACATTACCCTAGGAAATTCATTTTTGGTTAAGATCAAAAGTGGGGCATGTACATTTAGAAAGGAGATTTTATTTTGTATATAAATTAGGAAATTGTAGTAAGAAATATGGGTTGTTAGTATAGCCATATGGCTCATTGTATTAGTGCCACTTAGTAGGCTGTGTTGCTAGGTTGTTTTAAAGGCTAGCCACGTGGGCCTTTACTAATGCAACATGTATAGAATTAGGAATCTTGCAGTTTTGTACAATTCTATAATTTCTCTTTGATTATAGCTATATTTTTTAGAACATTATTCTTGTACAAAAAAAAATAAAGTGTGTATAGTGAGTCAAAAGAGAAGTTAGAATGAGAATGAAAAGTGAGTGGGCGGAACTGAGATTGAAGGGTTTACGAGGAACAAGTCTCACTATATTCTCACTATATACTTATGCATTTTTGAACAATAGAAAAAAAATGAACTTAACCTAGTAACATAAGTTTCCCTCTTTGCAATGAATTCGAAGTTCTGTCCAAAGGATCCCCTTATATTAAAGGGTCAGAAGTGTTAAATAAGATAATTACTCCTACGTGATGAGTTGGATAAAGATAGAGAGTTAGTTAACTGAGTGATTGAGTGGTTGAGTGTTTGAATGTTAAATCAAGTCGAGTTAAGAGATAGACAACTTTGAGTGTGTGATTGCATGCAGTTGCATGTTAAGATATTTTAGGCGAGTGTCTAGTTGAAAAGGTTTAAATACCCTTCATTGGGTTCATTCTAATCATCATGTTTTGTGTGATCAATAGAAGAGTAGTAGTTCGTGTTTTATGTGTGAATTTTTTTCTTTTTTTTTCCTCTATCCTTCCAACGAATTAGTATCAGAGCTAGAGAGGAGCCATCATAAATTCTACAGCAACACCATGCAAATTCCCAAGTAAAGGGTCGAAAGTTTCCGCGTAGCCATTGAGAGATAAGCATAGCTTGTTGGTTTTTGAGCAATAAGCCATCGAATTGTTCTAGATAGAGGGAGGGTTGCAGCCCTAGATGCCGCCAGCGAAACCCGCAAGTGTGTCAACTACAATTTCCGCATCCTTATCAGAATCCAAAGCAAGCATGCAGAGAAGAGATCCGACTAAAACTTCAAAATATTGTTTTAAAGGGAAATTTAGCAATCATCAAAAGTTGGTGCCGAGTTAGCCATCGAAGCCAAGTTTGTAAAGAAGCTAGTGCACCTCGTCAAAGGAAGGCATGAGAAGTCAACCAGAAAGCCAGAAAGTGCGTGGAAAAGATAGCAAGAAATGACAAGGAGATATATTTTTTTTTTAAATCCATGTGTGCAAGACATTCTCGGGCATATTTGAAAATTAAAGGTTTTGTTGTTCTTTTATATATATATATATATATATATATATAGAGTTTTTTCAAAATAATTTTTTGCAAAAAGTGTTTTTAAGTTTTTTTTTTTAAATAAAGAACTTAGGGTTTTATTGAAAGGGGTATTTTTTTTGAAAAATAGTTTTACAAAGGAAAAATTTAAGGGGTTTTTTTTTAAGAGAATGTTTTTTTAGAGAAAGACGACTTTCTCAAATTTCCAGCCCCAGTTCCCACCATTTACAGGTAAGGATTATGATGTGTGGGCCATTAATATGGCGACCACATTGAAGGCGCATGATGTTTGGGATTATGTCAAGTTTGGGTTTTCAGAATCTAAGAACGAAGAAGAAGAACAAGCTCTCAGTAATACAAAGAGGGAACAATGGAACAAAGACAAGAAGAAGAATGCAGATGCGTTGTAGCTTATTTAACAGGAAGTGCACGGAGCAGTGTTCCATAAGATTATGATCATGTCTTCAGCAAAATTAGCATGGGATACTTTGGCGACAAACTATATAGGTATGGCCAAAGTCAATATTAAGTTGCAGAATACTAGGAGAGATTTCGAATATATCTCCTTGTCATTTCTTGATATCTTGTCCATGCACTTTCTGGTTGACTTCTCATGCCTTCCTTTGACTAGGTACACTAACTTCTTTGCAAACTTGGCTCCAGTGGCTAACTCGGCACCGAATTTTGATGACTGTTATATTTCCCTTTAAAACAATCTTTTGATTTTTTTTTCATATTTCCTCTGCATGCTCGTTGTTGCAGCTTATTCAGCAGGGAGCGGACCGAGCAGTGTTCCAGAAGATTATGATCACGTCTTTAACAAAAGTAGCATGGGATACTTTGGTGACAAACTATACAGGTATGACCATAGTCAATATTGTTAAGTTGCAGAATACTAGGAGAAATTTTGAAATTATGTAGATGAAGGAGACAAAGGACATTGATTCTTTCACGAATTAGGTCATAACTATCATAAATTAGTTAAATATTTATGGTGAAGATATAAAAGATCAAAGAGTGGTTGAGAAGGTCCCCCGATCTTTATCTACCAAATTTGATGTTGTGGTAGCAACCATAGAAGAAACCAAGGGTTTGGTGTCATTAACAGTTGATGAGCTGATGGGATCACTTCTATCACATGCAAGGAAAAACAAAAATAAGAATTCCACTTTAGAGACTGCTTTCAAAAGTCAAGTTTCTATTTCAAGAGACAGTGGTCAAGACAAAATTAGATCAAGAGGTAGAGGACTAAGTGGAAGATATGGTAGTCAGAAAGATGGTCAAGAATAGCATGAACATGCAAGTGGAATAAACTATAGAAGCTTCAACAATAATCAAAGAGTTGACAAATCAAAGGTGAGATGCTATTATTGCAATAAATTTTGTCATTATGCTCGTGATTGGAGGAAGAAGATAGTTGATCAAGGGAACCAGAGAGCTAATGTCACTACAGAGAGTAATAACTCCATGTTCCTAGCTTTCCATACCATGCATGAACCTTCTTCTAGTGTGTGGCTGTGAGACAGTGGTTGCAATAACCACATGACAGACAACAAGGATTTGGTTGCAAATTTTGATCAATCTATTAAAATAGAGGTAAAGATGGGGACTGAAAAGACTATGGAAGTAGATGGCAAAGGAGTGGTCAACATTCTGACCAAGCAGGGGGAGCCAAAGACAATCTCAAAGGTATATTATGTTCCTAGTCTCAAACATAATTTGTTAAGTGTTGGTCAATTGACACAAAAAGGATACAAAGTTATCTTTCAAGGTCAAGAATGTGTTATATATGACAAGACTCCAAGCAAGCAGCTAATAACAAAGGTGCATATGACGAGGAATAGACTCTTTCCTCTAATTTTAAATTAGAGTGGTTGGGTGAGTTCTTTTACAGTTGCATGTTCTGATGATTATTGGTTATGGCACTTTTGATTTGGACACTTGCACTTTTCTAGTTTAAGATTGTTACAGCAGAAACAGATGGTCAGAGGATTACCTCACACCGAAGAGCCTGCTAGTACTTGTGAGTGTTTCATATTGGAAAAACAACACCGTCAAAGTTTTCCAAAGGGAGTTGCATATAGAGCAAAGAAACCTCTTGAGCTAGTGCATACATACTTGTGTGGACCTATGAGGACACAATCAATTGGTGGAAGTTGCTACTTCCTCACTTTCATTGATGACCACAATGGAAAGACTTTGGTTTACTTCTTGAAGCAGAATTATGGAACTTTTGTAAATCTCAAAGAATTCAAAGCCTTAGTAGAGAACTAAAGTGATTGAGAAATCACGTTATTGAGGTCATATCGTGGTGGAGAAGACCTAAATGAATTCCATGATTACTACAAGCAACATGGGATCAGAAGATAGTTTACAACCAGGTACACACCGCAGTAGAATGGTGTAGCAGAGAGAAAGAACAGGACAATCATGAACATGGTAAGAAGCATGTTGAAAGGTAGAAACTTGTCTAATCAGTATTGGACAGAAGTAGTTGCATGTGTTATTTATGTAATCAACAGATCTCATACAAAGAGTGTGATGAACAGAGTACCAGAACAAGCATGGTCAAGCATGTATTGCAGTGTATCTCATCTGAGAGCATTTGGATGTGTAGCTTATACACACGTGCATAAGGTGCGAAGAGACGAATTGGATGATAAAAGTGAGAAATGCATATTCACTGCTTATAGTGAGAAATCAAAAGCCTACAAATTGTATAACCTTGTCACAAAGAATACCATAATTAGCAGAGATGTTGTGTTCAAGTAACAAGAGTAATGGAGTGGAACTGTAGACAAAATAGTTGATGCACAAGTGCCATTGATGGAAGAAGATGATGTAGCAGAAAAGGAGAAGCAAGAATCACAGGTGAAGACACCAAATAGAGACACACCAACAAGGACTCCAAGGTTTCCGTAGCAGCATGGATCCTCAAGCAGATCAACAGATCAATATTCTCCCAGCAATCAATCACGTGATGAATCAAGCAATGGTAAGAGAAAGATAATAAGTTTGAAAGATATTTATGATGATTTGGACGTTAGTTCAAATTTTTCATTTTTGTCATTCCAATCTTCTTGATTTGAAGAAGCAATTAGATGAAAGTTGGGTGCAAGCCATGTATGAAGAAATTGAAGCTATTGAAAAGAATGATACATGGGATTTCGTTGATTTACCAAAGGACAAAAATCTCATTTGTGTGAAGTGGGTGTACAAGACAAAGTTGAATGAGAAAGGTGAAATTGATAGATTTAAAGCACGACTTGTAGCAAAAGGATTCTTGCAGCAACCGGGGATAAACTTTGGAGAAACGTTTGCTCTAGTAGCCATATTGGATATTATAAGAGTAGTTCTAGCCACAACAGCTCAGAACAAGTGGAGAGTATATCAAATGGATGTGAAATCAACCTTCTTGAATGGAATTTTAGAAGAAGAAATTTTTGTGTAGTAGCGCCTAGGATATGAAGTTGAGAGCAATGAAGATAACATTTACAAGTTGAAGAAAGCGCTCTATGGAATGAAGCAAGCACCTAGAGCTTGGTATAGCAGAATCGACAACTACATGATTAAGAATGGATTTTGCAGAAGCAACATTGAGCCTACCTTGCACACAAAGGTAAATGAGCATTAACATATTTTGATTGTTTTCTTATATGTTGATGATATGATTTTTACAGGTGATTTTGAGATAGATGAATTTAAAGCAACCATGATGAATGAATTTGAGATGACAGATCTTGGTCTCATGAAATATTTTCTTGGCATTGAAGTTGAGAAATCTAGAAATAAAATAAAATAAAATAAAATTATTTGCCAAAATAAATATTCCAAAGATTTGATGAAAAGATTCAGGATGGAAAACTGCAAGCCTGTCCTTACACCAGTTGTAATAGATACAAAGTTAATCAAGGATGATGAAGGATCATATGTCAATCCAACTCTATTCAAAAGCTTGGTTGGTAGCCTCATGTATCTCATAGCTACAAGACCGAATATCATGTAAGGAGTGAGCTTGATTTCTAGATTTATGGAGATTACAAATGACACACATTGAAGTGTGGGAAAATGAATTTTGAGATACATAGCAAGAATTAGATATTGTGGCATAATGTATGCAAGCACAGAAAAGAAACATTTGATTGGATACACAAATAATGATTTTGCAGGCAGTTTGGGTGATAGGAAGAGCACTTTTGGTTTTGTGCTCCACCTTGGTTCAAGTGTGATTTCATGGGTATCTGGGAAACAACCCATTGTGACACTTTCGCGAGTAGAAGTAGAATATGTAGTAACAACATTAGCAACATGTCAAGCAGTGTGGTTAAGAAGAGTATTTGATGGACTCAAGCAGAAACAACAAGGATCAACAACAATATATTGTGACAACACCTCTGTGATTGCACTATCCAAGAATGGTGTGTTTCGTCAGAAGAGCAAGCATATTGATACTAGATATCACTTTATTAGAGAACTTGTGAGCAATGGAGAAGTTCACTTGAAGCTTTGTAAATCTAATGGTCAATTCGCTGATATATTTACTAAGTCATTAGCACGTTTTTGAGTTTCATAGAAGAAACTTGGGTGTTGTAAGCCTAGTCAAGACATAGACTTGTAGGCATGTTTGAGTTGTCATGAGTCATGTTTTAGTTTAGGAGTCATAATTAAGGGGGAGTGTTAAAATAAGATAATTACTCATTCATGAGGAGTTGGCTAAACATAGAGAGTTAGTTAACGAAGTGATTCAGTGTTTGAGTGTTTGAGTATTAAATCAAGTTGATTTAAGTAATAGACTACTTTGAGTGTGTGATTACATGTAGTTGCATGTCAAGATATTTTACACGAGTGTCTAGTCAAAAAGGTTTAAATACCCTTCAACAGGTTCATTGTAATCATCATGTTTTGTGTGATCAATAGAAGATCAACAGCTTGTGTTTTATGTGTGAATTATTTCTGTTTTGTTTCCTCTGCCTTTCCAACATGAAGGAAGCAACAAATGACCTTTTGGTTTACTCTTGAATAACTTAATTCAAATTCTATTTGCTGTGAAATTCTTTGGTCTTGAAAGTGATTCTGCACTTCATTCTTTTAACTTGAAAAACTAATTATAATGAAAAGAACCCATATATTTCTATCTAGTCCTTTTCAAGTCATTGAACAGTGATAAGATTTGGATGAAACCGAGCTATTCAATTAAAATTTCTCGGAAGGGCGGAAAATACTAAGCTCGATAGTGATTCAAGGATCCTCGAGGAGGGAACGACTATAGTGAATGCTCGATACTTCATTTCATTTGCCATAGTTTAATGTTGTGGGCCTGGAATTGGCGTCGGTCCTCCCAAATCTATCCCAGCAAACACAATCCTGCTTTAACCCGGACCCCGACCTACCCAAGGTCGAGAAAGTAGTTGGGCATGACCCCATCAGCTACGATGTAATGCCCAACTCCCTATCCTTGAATTAGGCTACCGATTCGTCAGAGTTTGGAGGGAAGCACGTACCAGAGTGTAGCGACCATAAGAGGGAGTTTGGACTCCCAACTACCCCTGGGCATATGCGGAAGGTTTACATGATCGCTCCTTTTGAAATTTATTAGCCTTATTAATTTTATTTATAAAGCCTACAGTTCCAAGCGTGTCCAGGTCGCAGGATACAAGCAGGAAGGATTTGAAATTCCTAGCTTGCATAAGCTCGATGGACTCAAAACAGACCAGGAAAAAGTAAATAGTGATTTCAAAGATCTAACCAAGACACCAACAGCTTAACTAGATCAGGTCTGCTTTAATCTTGTTATTCAACTATAATGACTTACAACACTGGTATCACAATTCAAATGTCTCAAAAATAAAAGATAACCGATACCTTCCGATACCTTAGTTCAAGATATGTGAATGGTAGCAGTGGTATATCCTTTACATGAGATTTAATCTATACGATGTCGTCCATGACATAGGGCACACAACTGACGAAAAATACGGAAAGGCAGCTTAATATTCTGTTTGTTGCTGTGACGTTTGGATAGCCGCATATTCGTACAATGAGTGCTTCCCCTCCACTGAGTGTGAGAGTAATAATATCGAATATAATCTCATGAATAAAATTCCTGAACAAACAACGATGGAGCATGAGAGTAATAATATTGAATATAATCTCATGAATAAAATTCCTGAACAAACAACGAGCATGAGTTTGATCAATGAGTTCCACTGCAGGACCAATCTCTGCATCCAATCCAGCAGCATAAAAAGCCCTAATGGACAACATATCCCTCCCTGTAACTGTTTGTCAATGCTCAAAGTTCTAGCTCTTGTATCTCCCGTTTGTCATAACCTGGAAGACCATCTGCAGAATATGTGTAAAATGTTTCATAAAAAATAGGATATCAAAGTGATTAATGTTCAAGGTTTACCTCTACTAAATTTCTGACGTTAATAACTAGAGCGTAAGTAACTGGTTTCCATATTTAATCTTATTATTCTTATTATTTTCTTTTTTGTAAGCTGGGGCGGTACTCTCCGATTTACATGTCCATTAAGTACCTCTCAATGGGGGAAGGGTAGCTCAAGATTTGAACCCAAGACTTCCGGTTTGGTGAGACTTCATTTCCACGGCCCTTGCCGCTTGAGCTACCCCATGTGGACTATTATTCTTATTATTTTCTTTATTGTTGATCCAACAAATTTATTTTATTATTTTTCTTTATAGTTGAGTCACGAAATTTATTTTATATCAATTTTCAATTTAGACTTGACAAGTTTCTTTTAAAAAAAAATAAATAATTTTTTCCATATAATAAACAACAAAAATGAATATGAGTGGTCATTTTATTTAACTACACTTATTATATAACATCAATAATATCACTTTCAGTGGTTATACTAAGAAGAAGTAGTAAAAAATATTTCACTTTTTCTCAACCATAAATAAAATATTTCACGTCAAATATAATTAAAAAACAAACATGAATATACATGTTTGGTTACATCAATAATCTCACTCTCATATCCATATCAAGGAAAAGTATTTCCTTATCACTCTTAACTACAAATAAAATATTTTGATATCCATATGAAACAACGTAATTTTATATAAACTTTATAGAGAAATAAAACAATTAAAAGTTAGAAAAGAACTACATATACATTATATAATGCAACTGGAAAAAAATGTTTTTTTAGTTAAAATATTTTAAGTAGTCCCATTATTTTATGTCCAAGTAAATTTTGATCCATTTTATATATTCAAAAATGCAACATAAATAACTAAAAATTACAAGTGGTCTTTTTCTTTCTGGGTGATATGTTTAGGTGCAATTATTATATTCAAATTTTGCACTCTAAAAAAAATTTTCACCTCAAGAGATTTGATCACTCTTGGCTCTTGATAGATCCATGGTTAACATGGATCTATAGTGGTTCTACAAACCACTATGACTGGGATGTGTATGTATGTCTGTGTTCAACATGGAATTGACACATGTCCCTTTTAAAATAAATAAAAATAAACTCTAAATAGAAAGATAATGTGAGCAGTAGTAAAAAAATTGAATAAGCTATGCATGTAAGTAATAATTAGAAGTGAAAAAAATTGCGTGAGTAAGACATTTAAACCTTATAAATAAATTATTTGAAAATCTATGTTAATCAATTTATGTGATATGAACTTAAAAAAATGTTAAAAGAAAATATTTTAATGTTTTATACAGTAAAATATTAATTTTGGGTTATCAATAAAATATTTTAATATGAGGTATACTTAAAATTATATTAATAATAAAAACTATTTTAATTTGTAAAAATATTTTAATGTCAACTATATATATTGTTGGAAAAAAAGTGTGTATATATGATGAAAAAAATAAACTTTTATGGTTAAAATATTTGAGGTGGTGTCAATATTTTATACTTTGGTCTTTTATATATTCTGGAGTTTTGGTGTTTGGAATTGATTTGCAAGTAAAATACTTGTGTTTAACTCTTAGAGGGTTCACCCATAAGCCCGTAGATAGGATATAAAAACAATGAAAGCAAGTGTAGTAAAAGACCAGTGTATATAACATTCAAAAATACAATTTAAATTATGAAAAATTAGACTTTATATTTTACATTGTAAAGAAGTTTGCATGTGAAGAAATTTGATCCCTTAGACTTATGATATATCTGTGCTTAAAATATATCTATACTAGTAAAATAATAAAGTAATACCAATAATGTCCAATATGACTTTAAGTAGAAAGTAGAAAGCAAGACAAAAACACAGGAGAGACAAAACGCAGGAGATAGTAGCTTATTCTCAATTTTTTGGGCGGGGTTTCCGAACTTCTTACCAAAGAAGTCAGGATTTGCTAAACTCAGTATTGTAAGTATCCACGAATTTCCCTGCAAAAACCCATAATCCATTGAGTAGAACAGTAACAAGCTCTGATTGCACTATATATGTCAAAAACATAAGGCCGTGTATAAATGGTTTCACTTACGGGCTTAACTTATGTAATATGGTTTCACTGTCTGAGTTAGCAGCAGGAACATCAAGATTGTAACTCTTCATATATAGAACTGGAGACAAGTAAAAATTTATATCCAAAGCAAAACTGACAGTTTTACATTTCTTGACCATGAAATGGACATGTCAAACCGTTCTAGGGCAGATGAGAAGATGACTGTTGTAATACATATTGATCACGGAATTTTTTTTTTTTTCCAAAACTGTCCACGATGACTATATAGCAGAAACCAATCAAATTATGCCAGGAAGAAACCCTATTCCTCACAAGCCCGGGAAAGTTTCTTAATCTCTTGTTCTTTGTACATTCCCGCTGAAATCCTGGCCATATTGATGACGGGGATGTTAAACGGATGATCAGACACTACCGTTGCTGTTGGTATTTCTCCGCCTCTTCTGATATATATTTTTGGTATTGTTTCATGTTGCTTTTTTGCGAGTTCTTGAACGCTCTCCACTATAAGAATAGATTTAACCCAGATGGGAAAGCTCCTCCTATTATTCTTATCAATTGAAGCCATTCTTCCAACGGTTGCTCTACAAAAAAAATTCAGGGGAACTCGATGACAAATATAAAGTAACATTTATAGAACCAGGAAACCATTAGCTGTATTTATGGATGGAGGAACTTTTCTTAAACCAAAGCCTGTTCCATCCCAATTATTCTACATTTTGGTTTTTTAAACAGGAATTGTGCGATCCAATTCTTTACAGAGTGTACATTTTTGTTGGTTAATTTACATTTTTGACACCCTGAAGATTTGTGTTTGATTTTGGTTTTCTTCCATCAGTTTCCGGGCACCACTCACTTACCCATATGGCTACAACTGGGCCATAATTGCGGGAGGAAGCTCTTTGGTTGGCGAAGCTTATGGCCCGACCCCCCGGGAGAGTTCTTTGGAAAGGCGCACTTTCAAGCGCACCGGGCTCCATGAAAAAAGTGCCCGAGGCATACCTATCCCCGATTTGATTTCATTGTCTGTTCAAAGTACAAATGTGGAAGAGGCACTTTGGTTTGGTTTCATTCTCTTGTATGATTGCTGGGAAGTGTAGTTTCACTGTTCATTGAGTTTTAACAGAAAATATTTTCCTTCAATATTTGGATGGATGGTTGGCTTAAACTGTCGGAAGGACGTCTCGAATGATTTTGTCCACTGGGATGTTCATGCTATTAAAATGTTCGTACGTAAGTGGCGGAAACACTCGAGTTAAAAAATATGTATATGCTGTTTTTTCAAAATCCTTTTGGGTGTGGGGATGTAATTTATATTTGTTTAGTTTCTTTTGGGATGTGGAGATTTAATTAATATTTGTTTTGTTTGAGTATATTATATTTGGTAGTTAGTTAAAATACACTTTGGATATTTGGATATTTTGTTTTATTTTACCTTCAGGTTGGGATTTCGTTTTATTTTATTATATATTGGTTTGATAAAATCTTATGTGACCAGTAGAAAATCAATTATTGATTTAGACTTTATGCTCATGCGTAAACTATTATATTTTGTATTATGATTGAAATTTAATAGATAAATTGTTTGCTGTGAGGCATGTGAATAAGTATCAATAAGATCACTAACATTTCTGGTGTAAATTTTGAAAATTAGCTAGTTGAGTTACCAATTTAGTTTTATTAAACTTTGTGAAAATATATTTAATTCATGTTTTAAATAGTATGGACAGTTTTTTAATTCTATTTTAATACTAGTGACAATGTCCTATAATATTATTTCATTTCATTTTGATTAGAATTTTAATCGGATAAATGTTTATTGATGTAGATTGTTGCATATTGAAGGAAACAAAATAAAATTTAAAATGTAAATTTAGATTTTTTTATTAAATTATTTTAATGATAAATTTGTCTTTGAGGCTCATGCGTTAGGCACGACAATGTATCTGGGAAAATCATGTACTCTGCAATTTACGCTTTCCATAATCTGTTTATTGGCAAGGCCTTTCTAGCATCCCGCCTAAAGTTTAGCAACAATCTTATGCCCGATTCTCCACCTTTTGACGACACACGTTGATACTTACTCGATTCTCCTTGGCCATCTATCCAAATACGTTCCCAACACGTTACCCCTATCAACACAATCATCATTTATGTTGTGTATTTTTATCGGGAATGACAGTCAGGACCTAGCCTTCCTGATACTTAGAGAGGGCTCTCTCTGTATGTTTTAACTTTGTTTTAGTTAATAAATTTTAGGCTAATTATCGTTGCTCTTGGGTTTTGTTTTGAAATTGGATGGTGGGATCACTTACTTAGATGAAAAGATGTTTGCTTTTACCATTGGGCTATGGAGTCAATATCAGACAAACTAGACTGGGTCAAGCTTTAAAAGACAGTGTCTACAAGGCAAGATAGGTCAGTTTTTGCAGATCTCAAAGGTTGAATGGTGAAGTGGCTTCTAATTGGATCCCGGGAGATATTAAGGGTTCCCTAGGCCGGATTATGGAAGGAATGAAAGAGGTCAACTGGGATGTGAGAGCAATTAAGGGTTCTCAGATCCAGGTATTAGAGGAAAACATATAAATGACTAACTGTGGAAAACAGAGTGTACTTAAACAAATTTTGAGTGACATTTCTAGTTAATACATTCAAATTTGGAATTACAATTAAGTTTATGAAAACATAAGAGTAACAAATCACATAAAGAGTTCACTGCAAATAGCTCATCTCATGAATCTTGTAGTTCAATGCTTTTATTGTTTGCTCCAGTCTATTGACTTGAAATTGACCCTTAGGTTCAAGATCAAAATCATGCTACAAATGTATAATAATCCACCATAATACTTCGAATTTTGAAGTATTTATACAAAAGGAATTACAAAATATTTGAAACTGCTTTCAGAACTAATCTAGGAAAGAATGAATATCTTCTTGCAAGAAGATAGACACAGTTATTGAATTGCTGCTTGTTGTCCTTGTTATTAAGGTTCTGTTGGCCTTTGCTCTTTGACCTTTTGCCCTTTATGCTGCTTGGTTGTTTGGTCTTTACATTGGATGTTCTATTTTACTTTGACCTTTCTCCCGATACTTTTTCGTCTCATACACTTTAACCTTGCTGATTTATATTTTCCCTTTTACTGTGCTTTTTTGACTTTCACTGTAACCTTTGGATTTTTACTGTACATTTTCAAATGAGAGGGTCGTTCTAGTTTTTTTTCAAAATACCTGGAAATTGGTGAATTGGCTTGCAAATTGGTTTGAATAGTGATTGCAAAGGGTACAGTGGCTGCAGACGTGAACTAGATTCTCAAATTGGGTGTCCGGAGCTTCTTCGAGTGGTAGACAGTGAATTTTGGTCGCAGAGGCTCAGGGCGTCGCAAATGTATTGCTGAGGTTTTATAGAAAAAATGAGCGAAAAATGATGAAATGGGGCTTCTCGGCGTTTTAAAGGGAAACGATTATATTTTGTCGGGGAAAGTATTTTATGAACAGTGGACGGTTTTCGCGTTGAGTAGGGAGGCAGTTTTGGAAGCCATCGCACCGTTTTTGGTATGTGGGCGGTATTTCCCCAAGGGAACGTGATCTATGCCAGAGGCTGACACATAGCAAAATCATGCCCAAGAAAAACCGCGAATCTCGTGTGCTCTCTGGTTGATAAAGGTCGGAGAGGTAGTGAGTGTAATATGGATGCGCATCGTTGGATCTGGGGGTGAGAGATTTAATGACTGTCGTGCGGTGAAACTGCATGGAGGGAAATCAGGGTGAAGATTTGCAGGGTTTTCTTTAATGGCACCAGGGGTTGGTTGGTTAATAGGTTTATGTCGGGGAAATATGAACCGGGGAGTTAATTTAAAAAATGCGGGGGATGAAACTATAGTTTATAATTAAATCAGGGTTCGGATATTATATATGAAGGAGTTATTTAATACGGGAAAAAGGTATATCGGGGACCTAATATATTAGGTTAGTACGTTAATATTAAATGAATGCGTGGAATGTAAAATATAGTAAACATAATGTAAAATATGATGTTTGGCTTGAATTTCTTCACTGTGGTAGCCCAATATCAACATTTAACACTTATACTTAGGATGAAAGCATTTTTTGTGGGTTTTTGAGTATTTTGAATGAGAGGGGAATTAGTTAAGGGGGTTTTACCTTTCCTAGGTAAAATGTGTTTTAAACTTAGGAAAAGGGGATTTTGTTAGGTAAAATGAGTGATGTAAAGGGAAAAGGGTGTTTTCATGAATGAGAAGGGTTTCAATAAGGTGGAATCCAATACTTGATGTCCATGAGTCATTAATTCGAGGGTCCGGTCCCACCAAAATTCAGAGAAATGCTCTGAGCCTTTATGACTAAAGGATTTTAGTACTAGAGCACATTGTAGGGACGAAAAGTAGTAATATGCCAAATGATATTTATCCATGATTGTAAAAATTGCTTGTACCTACCCATCTGCTATTTTAACATTTTATTCCTTATTTACATGGATGCATTTGAGCTTGCAAACCCTTATTCATTTTTCTTTGAAACAGGAAACTAACTAATTAAAATCTTATTTCATCTAAGAGCTCAGGTTAAACTGTTGAGCTCCCTATCATTCTCTATTTTAACTATTGATCTGCCAATATTAAATTGTTTGTCTAGATCTTTATTCTCTATCTATCAATATTAAATTTAAAGCATAAAAATTCAAGATTAAGTTGTTTGACTTATCATGGATTATGGTATTTTAAATATTCTTTTAGGACATACCCTCTTTACATTTTTTAATTTGGGAATACATTTTCTGAAAGCAAAGATATGTACAATATTACAATATTGACCATAGTCTTTCAAAATTATGAATCCTATTATTATATGATCCTAACACGTGAGGAGGAAAATGAAGGAAAATAGAGGAAATTGAAAAAAATAGAGGCATCATTGATAAAAAAGACTTCAGAGGATCAATTCATAGACTTTTGTCAGTTCGGTTTTGGAGCTCTCTCTCATATTATTAGACACTTCGAGTTTTCTTGGAGCATTATTGGAAGAGTGTGGCAAACTTGGGATTTGGAGCAACATGGTAAAGGAAAAGCAGGAAAGCACAACATGACATCAGGATCAGCAGCTACAATGGGCTTTTCTTGTAGGTATCGAGTTGCATGTATGATTTTCTTACTCATTTTGGCAGGCATGGCATATGCATGTGGTTATTTGGCGATGATCTATCATTGGCATGGAGGATTGCCTAGAATAAAGGTGGTTTTACCTAGCCTTGCCATTTCCTAGATAACCATGGTGTTGTGGGTTTTACTTTTATTTTCTGGTTGGTTCTCATATTCCTTTGGTTTTGGGTTGAGTTATTAGTTCCTATTGCCTTGGTTGGACAAATGCTTTGGAAGCCTTGTAACAGCTTGTGTTGAGTTACTAGTCCTGGAGCCTTGGTTGGACAAACGTTCGAGAGACCTTGGTGGGTTGAATTAGTAGTCTTGGAGCCTTGGTTGGATAAACAATCTAGAGCCCGACAACAACTGTGGGTTGAGTTACCAGTCTTGGAAGCCTTGGTTGGGACAAATGCTTTGTAGCCCTTGACAACTTGGGTGGAGACCAATCTGGTAATGGTTAGTGGTGTCCAACCACGAGGTGGAATCACTGGTTGAGGGTTGAAGTGGTTTTTCCTTTGGAAGCCTTGGTTCAATTTTGTTGGATTTGTTTCATGAGATCCCACATTCATGCTTGGAATATGGCATGAGAGTCATTGGCTAAAAGAGAGATTTGTTTAGCTCAATCTATGGTCGGGTGGTTCGTGGAACTCTCGTAACTGGTCAGCCTATGCCTTCATTAATATTAGCTTCTTCTCCCTGATATTTTATGTGTAAATGTATTGGTTTATATGTGGATTTTATGAATGTTATAACCTTGTTATTTTTGTTGTTTATATGTTGGTTATGAGTATGTTTTATGATGGAGTTGATGTATGGATCTCATCATGTTTCGATTAGTAAATGAATGTATAATGAATATATGACCTAATAGATGATAATGAAGCTATTTTGATAAGGTATTAATGCTTCTTAGCGATTGTTAGATAAGTATGAGACCCTTATGATCGGATCTATTGTTCTGACCTATAGATTGCATATTTGTGACATGTTTGATGAAATGCTTGTCATGGTTAGTAGGAGTCTAGTCAAACTCAGTTATCTGAGCTCTTGTCATGAATAGAGTCAGTAGGAGTTCACTTGAGTAGTTATAACTATTGTTAACTCACTGATCTCTTTTTTAACTAGCCAATTTAGTAAAAATAGCCTTAGTTATGTATGCCATTCTAATTGCCTAGTTGAGTGGAGGGAAAAGGCATAATTGTAGTTATTATTGTAAACTAATCAGTGTACAGAGTTTGCATGTAGCAAGTGAGAAATTTTCTTGGGGTTGTACAAGAAAATAAAAGTTATTCATATTCTTTAGAAGCAAGAATTACGCAAGGAAATAGGTGGAAGAAAGAGGCCTGTTTTGGCTGAGGATTGGCTAGAGAAGACATAGGAGGAGATCAATATTGTAGTGCAGATTGAGCTTCAAGGATTGAAGAAGCCATTGTAATAGATATGTATTATCATCTAATATAATACAAAATAAAGGAGGGTTTTTTATCAGTTGGGTTCCCTAGTAAAAATAATGTGTTCATTGTGATTGAATGACTACACGTGTTTCTATTGTATGTTTTCCTATCCACAGATTGAGTAGAAGAAATTTGTGTCTATTTTTTTTAGTCGAAATTCATTAACAGCTTCAATTTTTGAGCTATTTCCGCAAAGATAGAGAAATTGACAAAAGGATACTCCCATAACAGATATCGAATGATCTATGACTCCACATATTTTTTAAACTACTAATTTGCCAAGGTTTCGTGTAAGTAAAATTTAAAGAATGAAAATCTATCTAAAAGTTTAGAAACCTTGGTGAATATTACTAGTCTCTAATATACGAAGTATAAAATAGTTCTCTACTCTTTTGTAAAAAATGTACAAATTTATAATGATTTTATATAGTCTTTATAAAATTTTGATGATTTTTAGGGTAAAATTATTTTATATTATAAAATTTGGGTGGAATAATTTTTTGAAAAAATGGAAATTGGTGGATCTTTTTTTTGGAAAGAGCATTGAAAAGTAGCTCACCTACGAATATTAGCCCCTAGAATTTTCCCTGATTTTGAGACCACTTAGTATTTAGGCACTACACCTTAGTGTTTCCACAAGTGGGGGTTTGATTAGGGGTTTTAACACATACTGAGTATCGAGTGATTTGTGATATTGTGCATTTGCAAAAAGATGATTTATTAGTCCCTCTAGTGGATAAACTACCACCTCATGGTGGTTTTTCCATTTGTTAACTAATGATAGGGTTTAATAGAACATTTGGTTTGTGATTCATTATGTTTTATCCAAATTTTGGTGCTTTTCATTAAATATGAGGTTTTGGCTTCATTCTCTAACTTTTGGCTAAATTTGAGGTTTTCTCAATTTTGAGGTTTTGACGACAAATTTTAGGTCTAAAGAAATTCCTTCATTTCACACCTTAGCCAAAGGTTTTCCCCTTTTTATCTTTCCATGACGAGCTAATTTCTACCTTCGAATACACCAAAGGGCATCCCATTTTGCTTTAACATCAATGACATCATTTTCCAATATCCATGTATGCGTCAAAACATGACCTCTTTCATTTAATTTCATAGACTAATCATTATTTATTTTACAAAAGAAAATTAAGCATAACAAAATTATCCTCCGAAAAATTATTTATTTACATGAACAAGTGCTTATTAATTTCCCTTTGAAATCCTTAATTTTTTGCAATGAAGAAATATCACAGTCATAAAATAAAATACTATCCAAATTAGCGCATGTAATGGGTGACCAATATTTTACTTCGTAATACAGATTAAGAACACAATCAAGGCCTTCATTAGAAATGTGTATCTTAATTATATACAACAAAAATAATAAGTATAGGCATAATAACCATTGAAAAGAGTGTGCCAATCAATCCTTCATTTCCATTTAAAATATAAAAATCTCTAAAACAGAGATATGGACGCACCCAACTACTTTGCTCTACATTTTCTTGTTTGTGAATTTTCCTATAGAAAACTTTGGCTTGGGGTCGACAAATTTACAAATTGGCATAGGCTTGACATCACTTCTGCTTTGCATTGACTTTGCAATGAGGCCATGTAACATCTAGCTATAAGAATCTAGAACCATAATATTTTTTTTTTTACTTTATATTAACCTTAACTTAGGGCTCAACAATATTTCTTCTCCTCGATTTATTGCATCACCATGGTTATAATAACATCACTGTTAATAGTTATACAGGTGTCGAGTATGATCATTATGGGTACATAATTCACTTGCCTATATTACATTGTAAATAGTTAATGTTAACTTGAATGGGCCACTCACCTTATGACTTGAATATCCATTTGCGGGGCTCGAGTTCACCTCATAATTTATGCATATCAAAGTAGGGTAACCTACATCTGTCCTGATCAATGATTCTATATTGTTCTAAGTAAACTGAATAACACCTAGACTCCAATATGATCATACTTACCCCTTTTGGATTGACAGTCAAGATTATTAGGGTTTGAGGAAAATCATCATCCACTTGTCAAAGGAAAATCTGAGAAAGTCAAAGAACATTAGTGTGAAAATTTGAAAAGTGACATGGAACATTAGAAAATGGGTTTTCAAAGAATAAATCAAAACCCATTCAAATATAAAAGCCCTCAAAGAGATTAATTCAAGATTCATTTGCACTCCTACACTCTTAAAGCCTCCTCAACAAAAGAGAATTTTCGAATTTCATGCAAAATTGGGCAAAACAGGGTTAGAGGGCACGTTTAGAAACTGGAGGACGCGTTTAGAACTAGTGCCGCATGTTTTCCATAAAACTCAGTGTATTTTCTAAGGGCACTACACACCTATAAGGAGATGGCGCGTTTGACCATATTGTTGTGCCTTTGCCTGAGAACATCCAGAAATTGCCCAAAATGCACTACATTGCTCCAAGCTTCAAAATTTGCCACCAAGGTGCTCCAGCAAGCAAGTAGGTTAGAATTACATTATTCATCTCCTTCACAATTGATTGATATGGTGTTTTGATTTTGTTTTGGAGTGATACTAATCTCAAAACCCTAGTAACATAATTCCACTTCTAAATCTCATTTTCTAGCATCACACTACCATTCCTACAATTCAAAACTACCCCTTCTTACCTCCCGCATATCACACATTCCCAATTTCATCTCCTCAATTTCCTCACATCATTCCATACGCTCTACACCTATATTCCATTTGATCATCTCCCTAGGGTTTGACTCCAATAACTCATGGCAGAAGGAGAGAACAGAAGTCAGAGTGAGGGAGAAAGACAAGAGAGGAGGCTATCTAAGAAAGGAGCGAGAATCATTAGACATGAGCCAACCAATACCAGAGAACTCATGTCATCTCCCATCATTGTGACAAGCTTTAAGCATATGGGATATTTTGAGTTTTGTGAGAAAGTGGAAAGGATACAACATCATCCTGTGTTGACCATATTATTCATCACCAACCTCCATGACAACTAGGTAACCCTTGCTAGTGTCACCTTCATTATATCTCCTGCTATCATATCAAAAGTCTTTGGGATCCCAAATGTTGGGGAAAAATGGTTTAAACAAGGACAATTGGATCATTTTTATTATGAGCCATATCTTAAACCAAGGTACAAGAATGAGACAAATAGGATTTTTCCTTTCTCTTACCTCCTAGACAGATATGTTCCCATCATGAAAATCATCATGAAGTACTTCACATGTGAGGGTAGGTTTTCTAGGCTCTATTCCTATCATATTCGGCTATTCATACATTTCACAAGAGTCAAAATGCTCAATATGCCCTATTATCTTTACTGGGACATTGACAAGATGTCATTCATTACCCAAAGGAAAGATTATGATCATCAAATGCAAATTATCTTTCACCACTCCCTCATCAAGATGATAGTCCTTCATTACCTTGATCAACTAAACATTGCAAGGGACACTTTCATGTCCAATGAGATTTTCACAATCCCACCTATTCAACATGGCCAAGAAGTACCTTAATCATTCATCCATCCACCTCCATTCACCCTCCTCAACTAATACATCATCCATCTTCATCTGATGAGTCAGACACACAATCACCTTCATCATCACCATCTCATGAGACTATTCATTCACCTGGCATAGATGAAGGTAGTGAGCAAGAACACATTGAGCATGGTGAAAGTAGCAAGCCTAAAGGGGCTGGTTTAGGTACCTTGACACATGCCTATCAGAGAGGGCACAGGAAAGTGTTTGCCCCACATATTGTGGGAGGGGCCTTGCCTTCTTCATTGGAAAAGTAGGTACAGAAGGGTACGGAAAAGGTGATAGAGGTAGAGATTCAGTAGCAAGAGGAGGACCTCCATGAGACAAAGCACGATTTTTAGTTAGTTGACCCAAATGAGCATGATGACAATGAGAACAAATCCATTTTCATCAAGGAGAAGAATGCACTCATAGGGGAGCTCCATGTCAACCTGCAAAGGGCCAAATACATTATTTCATACTATGAGTAGGAGAATAGGCAGTTCGAGGTAAAAAATGAGCTCATGAAGATTCAACTCATCAAAGCAAAGAGAAAGGATAGAGTATCTATGTCTCTTGGTGCAAGTGTAGATCTATAAATGGTCTGTGATAAAACTGGTGGAAAGCTCCATCAATTTCTTCCTATATCAACCAGTCCTCTTCCTGCCTGTGCGCTACCTCCTTTGTTAGGGAGTTTTCCCTTGTGTTGCGCTCCCTGTAAATGTGATGACAAACAAAGTTATCAGAGGATGTTATGAGTCTGTGAGCTTCATCCAAAATGTGTCTCAATGAGAAAGCAAAGCAATGAGATGTTATCTTTATCCAGTTGCAAACAAGTTTGGAGTCCCCGAACAGTTGGAGGTGACTGCAATGTTTTTCAAGTGCAAAGTGGAGGAGATGTTCGGCATTGGCTAGCTCAGCATAGTTGTTTGTGCCTCTTCCCAGGTTCATTTAGATTTTGAAACAGTGGTTTCGTCTGGTAGAAGGGAATGTCCCCCCCCCCCCCCCACAGCGCTCTTCTTGGGCCAATCTGTCAAAGTAGGCCCAAGGAATTGATTTATTTATGAGTTCTGGTTGAATGTTCCTAGGCGGAGGCTGAGAGATATCTTCAGGCAGAGAATCAAAGTTTGCAATTATTCTGGTTCTAATGGAGAGCCAGTGGTGATCCTTGTGGTCAAAGATGGCCCGGTTCCTTGCTGTCCAAAAAGCCCAGCACATCAGAAGGGGTAGATTCATGTCTTTCCCATGTGCTTGCCTAACCAACTAAGCCCGGCCTCACTTATAGTCCTCCCTTTCCAACCTCGAAGGGAGGGGAAAAGTGTCAGGACATTGTTCCATTGCTCAGAGATGACAGGGTAGTCCAGGAACAGGTGCTCAGTGCTTTCCTCATTGTTTCTACATAGGTGACACCAAAAGGGTCTATGGAAGGATTGTTTCATTAAGTTTAGACCGGTGGGGATTTTGTTGAAGAGGATGGTCCACATGAGCAATCGTGTTCTAGGGGTTGCTTTAAGTTTCCAAAGGGATTTCCACCAGGGCTCTATATGCTCAGGTTTTGTGACTTCCATGAGCTTCAGGTACCCATCCTTGGGCAATTACCTTCCATTTTTTACATGTGCCCACAAAATTTCATCCTCTCCTTCTACTATCCAGATATGAGCTTGAGTTAGGGCCTCAGTAAATCCCTCCCAAACCTGATGCCATTGGGGCAGAAGGTGGAGGTCCTAAGCTGACTTCCAGGCCTGCTGAAAAAGTGTTGTATTTGTAGGGTTAGCAATGTGGCAGAGAAGAGTGTAGCCTTGATCTGATAGAAGACCAGTCACCTCCGCTAGGAAGCCTGTGAGCATTCCCGCATCCAATCCATGGGTCGACACCTATTCGAACTACATTCCCCTCATGGATCCTCCAAGTTAAACCTTCACAAATTAGGGGAAGGGAGTTTAACATCGCCTTCCGAATAATGGAGAGATTGTTGCTATTTCGATGGTCCCTCCATATCCAATCCATAATATTTGAAGGGGAGATATACTTAGCATAGGCTACCTTTGTCCAGAGACTTTATGTTGTGATTAGCTTCCAACCCAGTTTTGCAGCTAGTGCTTTGGCGAAGATGTCCAGTTTTTTGATGCCTTAGCCCCCCCATCTCTTTGGCCTAGCAATAGTATCCCACTTGACCCAGGCAAAGAGATTTCCCTGTTTGTTGCCTTTCTATAGTAACCTGTTGCAGATACTTTGAAGCCTGGCAGGAATCCCCCTAGGGATCTAGGCCAAAGTCATCCAATATAGCGGTGTCACTTCTAGAACGGCTTTAATAAGGATAAGCCTGCCTTCTCGAGAAAGATATCTGTTGAACCAAATGTTCAATCTCTTTTCCACCTTATAAATGAGCCAAGTCCAGTCTGCAATTTTTTATCCCAAAGGCTTCAATCGGAATCCCAAGTATTTCAGCCCCTCCTCCAGAGGGTGTAAGGTAAAAGGGAACTGGCGGAGTGCAAATTGTACTTCAAGCTAGGAGCATCCTACTGCATTCAGAGTGGACTTGTGAACATTGGTAACCATGCTTGTTGCCTTCTAAAAGAGATCAAAGACGTTCTGTAGAACTGTGGTGTCACCAATACTACCATTCAAAAAGATGAGCACATCATCCACAAACAATAAGTGGGTTAGGAAGCAGTTGTCCATAATATTTATACCCACTATTCTGCCCCTTCTGTGCTCATCACATATAGTTCTACTTAGGCCTTCCATGATGAGAAGGAATAACAGGGGTGAGAGAGGGCATCCCTGCCTTAGACCCCTTTCAACTGAGAAAAAAGGAGTAGGAGCACCATTGAGAAGAACATTGTATGGGACATCAGTAATACAGCTCATGATTGTTGGGTCCCTATAATACTAGTGATTACCCCATTACTATTATAGTTGTACCCCTTATTAATATTGTTGTGCCCCTATTGTCCCCATATTGTTATTACTGTGCCCCATAGAATC
>APFE031692948.1:82839-106645 GCA_000404065.3 Pinus taeda
TAATGCAAGATGAAAGACCCATTGCTTTTGAAAGTCGTCCAATCAAGGGAAAGTTTTACACAAAGCTATTTATGAGAAGGAAATGCTGGCAATACTCCATGCACTTAAGAAATGGCGACCCTACCTAATGGGAAGACACTTCAAGGTAAAAAGGATCATGATAGCCTTAAATACTTTTTAGAACAAAGATTATACTCTGAAGAAACAAAAGTGGGTCACAAAGATGTTGGGTTATGACTTTGAAATCATCTACAAAAAAGGGAAGCAAAATGTGGTGGCAGATGCACTCTCAAGAAAGGATGAGGATGTGGAAGAATTGTTGTGCGCCATTTCTATTATCCAACCAGATTGGATAACGAAGCAAGGGAGGAATGAAAGAATGATGAAGAAGTGTGGGCACTTATTCGAAAATTACAACAAGATTCCAGTACATCTGATACATTTAGCTGGAAAAATGATTCGTTATGGTACAAAGATCGCTTATACCTCTGTAAGAATTCCAAGCTAAAACAAAAGATTCTTATGGAATTGCACACTTCTCCCTTAGGAGGGCACTCAGGATTTTTAAAAACTTACCACAGGGTTAAGAAGGAATTTTTTTGGGACGGCCTTAAATCAGATATTCAAAAATTTTGGCAGAATGTTTGGTTTGCCAACAAAATAAAGTTGAAACAATTAAGACACCGGGTCTATTACAACCTTTATCCATTCCAGCCAACGTTGGGAGGAGGGTTCAATGGATTTTATCACAGGTTTACCCAAGTCTAAGGGAAAGAGTGTCATCATGGTGGTAGTTGACAAACTTACCAAGTATGCACACTTTTGTGCATTATCACATCCATTTAAAGCGAGTACAGTTTCTATGCATTTATGGAAACAATTCAAAAGCTAAGTGGAAACCCAAAGATTATTGTAAGTGACAGAGATCCCATTTTCACTAGAAATTTTTGGACAGAATTATTTTCTTGTCTTGGTACTCAGTTAGCTCATAGCTCATCTTATCATCCTCAATATGATGGGCAAACTGAGACAGTAAACAAATGTTTGGAAGGATATCTTCGTTGCTTGTATCTGATAAACAGACACAATGGGTCAAATGGTTGCCTCTGGCTGAATGGTTGTATAACATTTCCTTCCATACAGCAACAAAAATGACCCCATTTATGGCACTTTATGGGTATCAGCCACCATCCATCACATCATATTTAAGAGAAAATTCTAAGGTTCAAGTAGTGGAACATCACATCGAACATCAACAACAAGTCCTCCAACTCTCAAAAGGATAACCTCGTGTTGGCACAGAATAGAATGAAACAACAGACAGATCAACATCGCATCGAAAGAAGTTTTGATGTAGGTGAGTGGGTATTCCTAAGGCTACAACCATATAAGCAAATGTTCCTCAAGCAAGCTAAGAAGGATAATACATTATCACCAAAGTATTATGGTCCGTAAAAGGTGTTGCAAAAGATTGGTTCTCTGGCATTCAAATTAGAGCTTCCTGCAGCTTCTCTATTGCACCTAGTTTTCCATGTTTCATGTTTAAAGAAGGTTATAGGCGATAAGCTCCTAGTTCAAACAATATTGCCAGAACTTGACGAGGAAGAAAAAATTATATTGGAACCAGAAGTAGTTGCAGAAACAAGAACTCGACAGCTAATAAATTGATCAATTTCAAAGTATCTTATCAAGTGGAAGAACTTATCTGCTGAAGATCCCACATGGGAGGATGAGAATTTTATACAGAAACATCCAGAACTACTCAAGCGTTGATGAAAACACTTTTTTGAAGGAGAGGGGCATGTTGGGTCCCTATAATACTAGTGATTACCCCATTACTATTGTAGTTGTACCCCTTATTAATATTGTTGTGCTCCTATTGTCCCCATATTGTTATTATTGTTAGGTCAGCTGGGTTATATTGTGACTCCTTAGACTCCTATATATAGAAAGGAGGCTTTTCCATTTGAATCATCGAAGAATTGTTCATTTATGTAATGTAAAGGAGGTTGCCCCCTTGAAGAGGCTGAATTCTAAGGCGTTGATCTATCTTTTCTATCTTTTCTTGAGCTGGTTTCATAACAATGATCCATTTGATATAGAAATAAGGGAAGCTCAGGTGTGTAAGTAGTAGGCGAATATAGAGCCAATTTGCTCTATCAAAAGCCTTAGATAGGTCCACTTTTAGGATTATCCTTTTTAGGTTCCTAATTTGCACAGAGTGGAGAAGTTCTTGACCATTCCCACAGCTTCATGGATTTGGCGGTGCTGAAGAAAGGAAAATTGCTCAAGGGAGATGTGAGCCGAGAGAATGGGCTTGAGACTGTTACCTATGATTTTGGCCATTATCTTGTAAAGGAAATTGCACAGTGATATGGGTCCAAAATCATTAAAAGAGGCGGGCTTGTCCTATTTGGGAATGAGTGCAATGAAAGTGGACTTGATAGTCGAGGACATCTTTCCAGACAGACGAAAGTGCTCCGCCACCTTTAGTAGATCATGGCCCAAAATGTCGAAGAATGCAAGGTAGAATTCTATGGTCCAGCCATTAGGCCCAGGGCTCTTATTTCTTTGAAAATCTTTGATGGTGGCTTCTAGTTCCCCCAACGTTACATCCTTAGATAGCTCCTCTACTTCCTCCACCTCCATAAATTGAGGGAAAAGCTCAACCATATGCATGATCTCTAGAGTGTTGGCCTCTCGAGGGGCCGAATATATGATTTTGAAATGTGAGCTGGCTAAAGATGCTAACTCTCTAGAGGTGTTGACCCTTTGTCCCTGATCATTCTGGAGCTCCCAGATGGTATTAATAGATTTTTGCCCATTAGCAAAACGATGGTAAAACTTTGTGTTTTCATCTCCTTCCCTTAGCTAGATCACTATGCTTATGAGGCGCCAACCTTCTTCTCTATCCTTAAGGATTTGGGTCCTTGATTTTGTTAAGTGAGCACACTGCTCGTTTTGCTCCGGAGAGTTAAAAGTACCCACCAATTGTTCTTCAAGATCTGAGATGGCTTGCTCTGCTTGTTTTAAGTTTGTGTCTTCCTGCTCCCTCTTCTTGTGCACCCATTCTCTGGATAAGCCCTCTAGATCCTTGAGATTACTGACAAAAACTTTTGCACGTTCCTCCTCCTCTGAGATTGGATGGGATTGCCAGAACTCGGTGACCGGCTTCATATATGAGGGGTCCCTTAGCCAGGTTGAATTGAATTTGAAAGGAGCTGAGATCTTGTGGGAACGGTCATCTAATTCTAGAAAAATAGGCTGATTGTCCAAGATTCCTCCATTGCCTACCCATTGCCTGGATCGGGAGTGCCTAACACAGAAGGCCTCCTTAATAAGGAAACGGTCCAATCTCCTAGACATGCTTTGGCTTCCAGTGCGATTGTTTTTCCAAGAGTGCTGGATTTTAGCAGAAGGGATGTCAATCCAATGATGATCCTCTAGCAGTTGCTCGAAATCTTCAGATAGCGGGTCTATCTTAGCGATATGGCCCCATGATCCCATGAATCCCAAAGAGAAGTTTAGATCCCCGCCTAGGATCGCATTGTCTACCTGGAGGAGAGAGGTGATAAAGAGCCTTCTCCAAAAAATCTCTCTATTTTGGCAAGGCCCATAGACATTGATAATCCTCATCTCATCCTCCAAATCCATGGAGAAAATGCTAGCTCCGATGAAACCCCCGCAACCCCAGGTATTCCTTATATCAATGGTGTTCCTTATATCAATGGAACTATTCCTAAACCCTATAGCGACCTCCCTAGTGTTATAGACATTTTTTGGCACCGCAACCCCAATGATAAATGTCCATAAACTGAGGGCTCCTAAGTCCCTAAAATTGTTGCTTCACTACCTAAAGGAACAAGGTCAATTGATTACATCATCTCCCAGAAGTTCTCCACAAAAAACTGCTCAGAAATGGTCAAAACTGGACCATACTAAATGCCCAGTGCAGAGGTTGTGATGCATATCATCTTCCTAGTGTAAAGGGTGTGATGCATACTGGATGGCCCATCTATAGGGTGCGATGAGTGAGAGTGGAAAAATGGCAGGAACACTTTGCAAGGTGGAAGATCATAGAATCTTCCAGAAACTTCCCCTCTGACACTTGCCTCTCTGATTTCGACCAGGGATGAGTAAGAGATCATCAATCTCCAAGGGGAATCAAGAACTATTAGAGAGAGGACACTAATCAAAATCCCAGAAGTTGAATCACCCCCTACAATCATCTATATATGGATCCCTCATCACAGAGATCCATAGGATGGAATATTGTATCTTGTAGAGAAGTGTTGTTGGTTTTCTGGTGTAACATCATAGTGTTGGGTGATCTAAGCTTTACTTGAGGTGAAGAAGGGCTTTCTTGCTGGAGGATGATGTTGGCTCAGAACAATTGGTTGCAATCCTCTTGCTATTCTTGATATTAATAAATCTATTCAAGTTTTCCTCCACATGCGTGTATGTTTGATTTTATATGCATTTGTGTGGTTAATACATATCTGGTCCTGTATTGCTTATGAATATAAATCTCTGTTCTTCGATAGTATTATGCTGCTTTGATTCCACAGGTGCTCTCTGAAGCTGTGTAGACAAAGAAGGAGTGGCAAAGATCTGTCGAGAAGGAGAGGAACCGAGCAAGGAACCAAGCACAAGACAAAGGTTGGTGTCCTTTGTTCCCCTCTTGTCCATTTTTCATAAAGGAAAACAAAATTAGTTTTAACTTGTTTGTTTCTAAGATAGCTACCAGTCTTAATGGGAATAGCAGCTCTAAGTGGACACTATTCCCGGTAACAAAATGGCGACCCCACTAGGGAGCGAATAGGTTGTTTGTTAGTCTATTTTTGTTTGTTTTATAAACTTACAGACAGAGCCTGAAGTCAAGCCAGCTAGCCTTCGAACTGCATTTGCTATGCAAATGCAAAGTAGATCAATGCTACTTCAGTCTATCTCCGGGTTTTGTTGATAAATTGAACAATCGATCTGAAAATACTCTAATTTCCCTAAGTGGTGGCTCTGGTAACCTCCTTAGGTCAACCCTTGTGATTTATATTTACTGAACATCACTTACTCGGCCTAAATCCCTAAACTGAACTACAAATTGTGATCAAAGACTGGATAAAAGTCTCACATTGGTACCATCGGACCTCCCCTTCAAGGCAGCTTGTATGCATCGCACTTCTCATGTGCAGTAGGTGCGATGCATACTGGATTCCCTGTGTGACAGGTGTGATTGTCAAAGAAGGTTAATTTTACCTTCAGACTTTGGTTTTTCTTCACTCCTTTCAGTTCTATTTAGGAGTTTTGCTGTCTGTGGTCAGTATATCTCTGTGGAAACCCTCTTCTCTTCCATAATTCTACCTCCATGTGTAAAGAACTATAAGTGTTTTTTATGTATTGTGCGCCATTTTTAGTTCTCTTTTACAAAGAAGTAGCAGAATCAGACTGTTGTTTCTTGATCTGGAAGTGTCGCAAGTGTTGTTTTCAGTCATAGAAGAGAATCCCATTGTTCTTCATAGTCGATTGTACTGTTACTCTTGTATGTGATTTGAATTAGTATTTTTTCAAGTGTCAAAAACAATTTTCATTTCGAAATCGCAAAGTTTCTCCCTTATCTTCATTTCATTTTGAAAAAGAAATTTGTTAGTATTGTCGCTTTGGAAAATAATTCAAATTTGCACTTAGCGTTCTTCTTGTCATTCATACATTAAGAAGGCTGAAAACAAATACATGCATGTGTATTTGCATTTAGACTGCTTGGTTTGATTTAAGGACAGTGCATTTAGTGTGTGATCTATGCTCTTTGTTGAAAGACCCTCAGTTCTCTTTCCTTAGTAGCTAGGATTTTCATTGCCAAAAGAGATTAAACATTGTTTATCATCTTAGACTGCATTTTAGGAATTGTATACACATCACGCGGTGAACCTGAAAGGCAAATTTTTAAACAAGATCAACTATAAAATAAATTTAATGAATCTAAAAATGCTTTGGAACCTAATGCACAACATATAGAAGTCTAGGCTAGAGACGTATTCCGGTGTCGTAAAACCTGGTAACTGTTGTTTTCATTGTTGGTTGGGTGATTCCTCCACTTTGAGACAACAAGTGCCAGTACGGACTTGTGATCCCACGTACCGTCAAGTATATATTAGGAGACCACAATAGGCTATATCCTTTATCCTTACGAAGCCATGTATACCGCCCTATCGATCGCAATGCACTGAACACAGCATTCGGGAAGATTGACTGTCGTACTGTAAAAAGTATTTTGCAGTTTTGCGATTGGTTTGGTAATCCCTCTGCCTAGATTTCCAGAGAAATCTCTTTTGTTCCTTTTCAAACTCCTTAAACGAAAAGGTCCATTTGAGCACTTGTCACTTAAGGCTCATTAAAAATCGAAGGCGACTTCATCTTTTGTTTTTTCTCGACTCTTAAAAATTGAAAAAACAAGTTGTGTCAAAGCATCTAAAATTTATTTTAATCGGAATAACATCACAAGTTCCCTCGTTGGTCATTAGGTTGAGAAAAATGGAGTCTACCAACCAAGGATTTCCCCTTGGGGGAAATCCTAGTCCTTTCTCCTCTTGGGGAGATGTTGGTGCACCCCATATGGCCACTTTGTCACTTTCAGGGTTGACAATTGGTTTGCCCATATGTCTCTCCTCTATCTCTGTCGTTCAGAGTACCGTAATTCCTTGACAATCAAGTCAGCAACTAGGTGATACTAGAGTTACCTCCCAACCTTCCACTTTGTCCATTTCTCCCTCTCCTCCTTCCTCTTCGCTTGATGAAGTTGGTAAAGCTAAAGATCAAGTAACTGAGAAGAAGAAGAAGTGGAAAGAGAAAAAGGAAAGGAAGAAGAAGGAACCAAAAGAAAAAGGGGGCATCCATGTGTCATCTAGCGAAAATCCTCAGACCGCACCATCTAAACCTAAATCTCCATGTGTCATTTGCAAAGGAGATCACTATCATCGAGATTGTCCTTGCATCCCTCAGACCTTAAGGGACTGGTCTCCTCGTTTGCACAATCCGGTGTCATCAACATCTCATGATCATGTTGGAAGTACACCGTCAACCAGTGAAAGTGAAGTATCTAGACAAAAAAGGAATCAAAAATTTCCTTGTAAACTGTGTGAAGGCAATCACGCCGCCCACCGTTGTCCCTTCCTAGACGAAGCCAAAAGAGTTTTGGATGACCGTCCTGCTTCACCGCTACGGCTCCCTCCTGGATATAAGAAACTCTTCCCAAGTCCACCACTGGTTGAAAACCCGACCAACACGCCGTTGTGGTCGGTCGAAGCATCTATCATTGAAAATCAACCCTCTGAATCCATACCTGATGAAATTCAAAAGGTCAAGGCAGCAGTTGACCCGGTTTTTCCTTCAAAGGGATCATCCTCGAATGATACTGTCACTGAAGAGAAAGAGAATGACACCGTTCAAATTCTTTTTGTAAACACAGACTCCGAGGAACTTGGGGGCTGTCTACCTGTTCCTTTACCGTAGGAAGGAAGTTCATCAGAGTCGTATCCGACTGTCTATTCGGTCCCACCTCCAAGCAACCTAGTTGTTTCCTTCGACTGGAATCTACTAGGCAGACCCCGTTTACCAAGCTAGTGTACCATTCTGAATCATTGTACAAGCTTACAGAATGGTCATGGCTGGTACCATCATAGATGAAGGGGCTTCTATGAGTATCCTTTCCTCAACTGCTTGGAAAGCGCTTGGTTCGCCATCACTTTTGCCTGAAATGAGAAATCTGACAGGCTTTGACAAAGGAACCATTCGACCATTAGGGATCCTTCCAAATGTGCCCATTACTTTGAGAAGGAAAATCGTTCACATGAACGTGATGGTATTCCAAGGACCCCTAGATTATAATCTACTCCTTGGGCGTGACTATATCTATTGCATGGGAGCCATCGTCTCCTCACTCTTTAGAGTAATGTGTTTTCCGCATGAAGGCAGAGTGGTCAAGATCGTAGACCAGCTGTCATTCCTCGGTTCACACATAGCAAATAGTCAAACACCATCCCTAAATGGTCTTTTCATGCAAGGAATGTCTCATCGATCTCCATTCCATCCACCTGATGAGCGTGAGTGATTCGAGGGGATATGGCTGAAACCCATGGGGCATGCACCCTGGCCTGCTTCGGCAAGGAAACTCTAGGTATAAAGTAGGTTTCTATAGAGGAAGATGATTGGTTCGACACCCATCCTAAGAGGAAAAGGGAGTTAGACCGGAATAAGATTCCCTTGTCAAGGTTAGGAGGTTTGGATTTAGAACCACCCTGGTCCAGATGGACTAAGCCAGGAAGTGTTTCTATCTGCAACATGGATGGAAACTATCTTGCAAAAGTAAGAGCTTCTATATGGTAACCTAGAAATTTTTCATTATACCTAGGGGCATGCAAACCTTTTTGCATGCAAGCGAAGAGCAACCATTTATTTTTTAAATTTGTAGGTCCTCTAACCCTTTAAACTCGTAGGATTGGTCGTTTCCTAGCTTGCATAAAGGAAAGGATCTGGGGCAAAGCTTTAAAGGTGCAAGCTCCATAAAAAATGGCATCTTAGATGAGATATCCTTATTATATGACTAACACGAGCAGTTTTTAATGCGGAATTCAAGCTCGTTAAAAAATAAACATAAGCAATGAGAAAATGTTTCCCCAAGTTTAAGCTCATTAAAAAATGAACTGATCCCTGGTAAATAACATTGCGAATGCATTATCATCAGCTTATGAGCCTTGGTCGTGTTCTCATATCACCTCCACTCTGTTTTAGCCGATCATTTCGCCTCCATTTGATTGGTTTACCCCTTCGAGGAACATCTGCCGAAGAGTGATTCTGTAGCCATCCTTGTGACACTGCCGTGATTGGAAAATTCCCAAACCTTACCTTAGAATCAGCCGCTTACCCAAGATCATCATCGTTCCTCGAAAACAAGTCTCCTTTAAGCTCTTTTCAACTAACTCAAAAAGATATGAAAGATTGTTGAGCGATTGGCCTCTCCGCTCGTTAAAGTCATTGGAAGTGCTATCCCTCCCTCTAGATTTTAATCTTTTTGGACTTGAGGGATTATTACACAAAAAGATTGAGCGCTTGTCTTGTTCGGCTCGTTAAAACTATCGAAAATTCATCCCTTTCGTATTATTTTACGCTTTTTCGGACTTAAGGGATTATATGACAAAAAAGAATCATTAGAGTCTCCTTTTCGTCCCTTTCAGACTCTCTAAAACTGAAAAGGATCGAGTTATCTTTGTCGTTAAACTCATTAAAACCTAATAGCGACAAAATGAGTTTCAGTGTTGCTAGGCTCGTTAAAACATAGCGACAGGTTCGCCCGAAGGGCGAATTATAGAACAAGCATACTTTATCCTCCTCAAGCTTGACAAAAAGAAAGAGGTACTGGTCAGCAATGACTGGGGAAAATTGGGAAGAAAACTTGAAGAAACTTTATTGGTAGCAAGTCGCTCTTGAACATGACACTTTCTCTCTGCATCCGAGTCGAGTTAGGTTGTTCCGTTCACTAGTCATATCACCATTGTTCTGTCACACCATCCATATTTTGGGTTAACTCTACCAATCCATTGTCAGTGTCGCTGATATGTTCAAGAGAAGTCACTCAGAGAATTCACCTGTGTCTCATCTGCTGCAATACATTCACACTCCATTCTTTCATGACCGCCACCCTGAACCCTGTATCATCAGATCGTTTCCACCTCCAAAATCATTTACTCCATTCCGTGTCATAGATGTGGGATTCATTAAGGCCCTCCTACGATGGGTCTCTTCTTGTTGACATGAGCTCATTATCCAAGAAGTTGACTTAGGAACAACCCCTTTCAGTACTTTGAAGCTTGCATGCGTCAATGGCAAGTTTCTCACTTTCGGCTACATGTTTACATCAATGGCCTTCAACCGAAAGATTTCGCGTGGTGTTCGATGCCAAGTCCCTTTTCCACACCATGTGAATTGTACTGTAGTACCTTGAGGATCATTGACATTATTGGTGACTCGTCTCGCTCCTGTTAACAGCTTACATCATTGGCTGGTAATCAGGCAATATCTTTCCATGTTCGACTCCAGAACATTTTTCACATGGATCGACTTGTACTCCGAGTGAAGATGGAATGAGTTTTGAAGACCCCAGATCTATTTTCATCCATCCAGGCTGTGATATATTCAGGAATATAAAGACATCAAATGTACATCATCACCGAACAGGTGATCATCCAAATCAAAGGATGATGACTCCGTCTGAATCATCAGTCTGCTACACAGACGGTTGTCTGTCCTATGTACATGAAAGTGAATTTATAAAGCCGAGCATGGGAATGCCTACCTTAGATAGATCATGAAAAGTACTATGAAGATAATATATTGTATTGTATCTTATTACAGGTCGCCTCCCAGCTCGAAAAAACTTCAGATCCTCATGGTAAAGCATTTCACCCAACATCAAAAGATTAACGACCTCATGCTTTAGGGGGCAACTCTTATAGACATTTTTGGGCACTGCAACCCCAATCATAAATGTCCATAAAATAAGGGCTCCTAAGTCCCTAAAAGTGTTGCTTCACTACCTAAATGAACAAGGTCAGCTGATTACATCATCTCCCAGAAGTTCTCCACAAACAACTGCTCAAAAATGGTCAAAACTAGACCATACTGAATGCCGAGTGCAGAGGGTGCGATGCATATCACCTTCCCAGTGTAAAGGGTGTATTGCATACTGGATGGCCCCTCTATAGGGTGTGATGGGCGAGAGTGGACAAATGGAAGGGACAGTTTGTGAGGTGGAAGATCATAGAATCTTCCAGAAAGTTCCCCTCTGACACTTGCCTCTCTGATTTAGACCAAGGATGAGTAAGAGATCATCAATCTCCAAGTGGAATCAAGAACTATCAGAGAGAGGACACTAATCAAAATCCCAGAAGCTGACTCACCCCCTACAATAATCTATATGGATCCCTCATCACAGAGATCCAGAGGCTGGAATCTTGTATCTTATAGAGAAGTGCTATCGGTTTTCTGGTGTAACATCATAGTGTTGGGTGATCTAAGCTTTACCTCAAGTGAAGAAGGGCTTTCTTGCTGGAGGATGATGTTGGGTCAGAACAATTGGTTGTAATCCTCTTGTTATTCTTGATACTAATAAAGCTATTCAAGTTTTCCTCCACATTCGTGTATGTTTGATTGTATATGCATTTGTGTAGTTAATACATATCTGGTACTGTATTGTTTATGAATATAGATCTTTGGTCTTCGATAGTATTATGCTGCTTTGATTCCAAAGGTTCTCTTTGAAGCTGTGTAGACAAAGAAGGAGTGGCAAAGATCTGTTGAGAAGGAGAGGAACCGAGCAAGGAACCAAGCGCAAGACAAAGGTTGGTGTCCTCTATTCCCCTCTTGTCTATTTTTCATAAAGGAAAACGAAAGTAGTTTTAACTTGTTTGTTTCTAAGATAGCTACCAGTCTTAGTTGGAATAGCAAATCTAAGTGGACACTATTCCCAATAACACCTAGATTGGCCAGAGGCATCCATAGCATGGAAGGTCTAGTCCGAAAACCAAGAGTTCAGGAGGGGAATGATCGAATCCGCCATACATAAGGTTCCTTTTAAGAGAATCACATCGACCATTTCAGATAGAAACAGTCACTTCAGGGCTAATTTATTCTCGGGTTTAGCCAACCCTCTACAGTTAAAGGATAAGAGCTTCATGTGGGGGGAGGGGGAGGATATCCTTTGCTCTAAGAACCCTTTCAATGGTTTGTTGCTTACCCTGAACAACCTCGTCACTAGCTTGTGCAATTTCCTTATTTAGGTTGGATGGTCTACCATTCGTTGGTCTGGGGGAAAGTAGGGGGGAACCACATCCAAGCCTATTGCATACATCTCTCTCTCTTTGGTTTTGGAGCAGGTAGCATACCTCGGGGCAGAATTAACCGAGGGGGAGGGAGGTAGGAGAGAAGTAATCGGGGCAGAGGAGAGGGAGCATGAAGAGCAAATAGGTGGAGGTGACGGGAGGGAGCAAGACATATAGGACTATCCTGCCCGATGGGGGGGCGGGGAAATCGGGAGCCCGGGGTAGGGTCAGAGGGGGGGGAACCAAAACCTATGGTGGCAACTGGGAAGATAGAGATAAAAAATATGCAGAAAGTTGTGATGCGAAGACATTAGAAAATAGAGACATACCCGAAGAGAAGACATCACCTTTTGCAGCCTTGGAGCACGTCAGAGGTGGAGAAGGAGGCCAAATAGGGTTCTTGCCTCTCTTCTTCAATGCTAGTGCAAGCGGCACTTCCACTATATTTGTTGTCTTGTTCTGCTCCACCGTCTGAGTCTCTACTGCGTGAGGAAGAGGTTGTTCTATTGACGGGGTTTGTTCTTGCTCTTGTGAGTCCTGCTTGTGCTTCTTGAGGAGGGGGAAAGCTTTGTAGAGATGACCCACCTGATGACACCTTCTACATCTATAGGGGATACCTTCATAATCCAATGACTGTTTCCGCGAGAAAGATATCCATTGTATAATGATGAATTCCCGAAGACCACCTCTGGTGTTTAAGTGTACAAGGATTCTTGTGTAGACCATCATTCCCGTGGTTTGATATGACTTATCAAACTACATTAAAGTGCCTAGTGATTTCCCTATTTTCTGAAAAATGTCCTTTGACCAATACTTTAGAGGCAGACCAGGGAGCCTAATCCAAATCGGGCCGACCCTAATTTGCTCAGTCTCTGGGTCGAAGAGTGGCGCACAACGCTTGAGGAGCACAGGAGCATTTTCAAAATGCCAGCATGAAGAGAGAACCCAACTCGTATGGTCGGCCCTTGCAAATCATAAGGAAAACCATCCATGGATGAAGGTTTGGACGAAAGGGATGTTAGCCAAGTGCTGTCCCCAGATCTCCGTGACCCAAGATTTCAGTCTGGTTGTAGAATAGTTCCTTCCCCTAATATGCCTAACCAGTACCCTGTTTGCATAGTCCATCTCGTTCCCCCCACTGAATGTAGCTAGAGAATAATGTTTGTAGGCCTAGATTTGAAGCACCTCTGTTTCTTCAAGGGATGGGAGGGCGGACGCCTAGGGTTTACAAAAACGCTCACCTCTTTTAGAGATTTGGGTGGGGGAATAGAGTTAGGGTTAGGGTTAGGGGGAAAGTCTGGGACTGCTTCAGAAAGGAGGGGAATCGAGGAAAAAATACCTGAGGGGATGGAGTGTGCAGAGGACAGGAGCGGGGCAAATGGCAAGGGGTCTTCAGGCAAGGCTCCTAACAGAGGTGCAGATGAGAGACCCGGCGGCTCAGATAGACCTGCGTTATCCGGAGTAGGGTGAAAGCAGTTCGAGAGAAACCCCAGGGTAGCCAGGGACAACACGGAGAAAGGTGGCCAAGATGAGGGTTCTTCTAGCATAGCAGAGATAGAGTGAGCTAGACCAGAGGACTGAGGGAAATCAACGAAATTACCAGAGAGGCTTTCACTGTACATACCTTCAGAAGGTGAAAATGTGTAGTGGCAGATGGAGCCTTCCACCAGAGGAGAGTCTGAATAATCCACCTCGTCAATGTCCATAACAACAGCTATGCTAAAAATGGGTAACCACCTCAAAACCAGTTGGTCGACAAAATACCGACACAGACAGCAATGGGAAATGAAACTAGCCAAATGGAAAAACCCCGGGAAGAGAGTAGGACGATACAGGAGCTAGGGAGTAATAGTCGTTTAATCGTCGGGGAGGGGGGTGAGAGCGACCTATGCACAACCATCCTCTTGCATACGAAACCCTAAGCTATGAAAAAGACGATGTAAAACGACTGGGCCGGAGGTAGAATATTTTATGGTTTTGATACGTATGTAGCCCAGGACTAGGTACTAAGGAGGTGTTAGGGGTACCTGTAGGCCAAGTGTCGGTAGCTGCAGTACCCCATACCCACGAACGTCATCCTTCTCAAGCCATTACATTTCATATCAGGGTTGCCATCGTCCCGTTCTGCTCCATGGAAACTCCCCTTGTGCATGTTCCCTCTTATATTTGATCCTTTGTAATGATAGTCTGTTGTATCTTTTATTTCCCTTTTTGCTACAATTCTTACACATTCTCCTTTTCTTCTGCTTTATGCTTGATGTAATTCCCTTTCATGTTCATGTATTTATTTGTTCTTCTTGTTCCCTACATTCTTAGTCTTCAATCCAATCATATTCACCTTGTAATGGTTCACTAGTCAATTCATGGTTTCTTTCTTTAGATGGTCCTAGCTCTTTAAAGACTAGTTGAGAGATTGTTTCACTAAATTTAACTTCCCTCTTTTATGGATTCCTATCTCTTTAAGAACTGGTTGAAGGATTACATATCATAGTTTTTCTACTAAAGGAGTTCCTTGTTATATTTGTTTTTTCTTAGTTTGATGTGTCAATAACACTTGTCTTTCCACAAGTGTTAACCTTTTCCTTTCAATTTATTTTTTCTCTATTTTCTCAATTGTTCTTCTTCTAGTGGTTGATATGAGTTGTTCTTCTAACTCTTTTCCAGTTTTAGATATTTTGAGTACCACTGAGGATTGATTAGTAGTGGAGGGTTTTTTCCTTTTTCCCCTATATATACCTACCTCTTTAATCTTTAAGCTTATGAATAAATAAATATAATTAAAGCTAAATATAATTTAAGAAGAAAAATTGAATACGTAGGCTCTTATCTCTCATTTTACTTGCTTTGCTACTTGTTGACGGTGCTGGACCCGCCAACAAAGGGGATCTCCCCTGTATGAAGTCCCAACTAGACCTCACACTGTTTGGTGTATAAGTCCTATCCGGTACTATGGCACGGTTTCCATTATATTATATATTTGCCTTAGCTCGTGTTCTTCAACACATGAGAGTTTTATGCTTGTAACATCAAGAAAGTGAGGTGAGTATGCCTAGTGAGTGCATAATGTAACTCTATGTTCAGGTTCTCTTACTGTCAAAAGGGGAAAGTAAAGTGAGCCTCTTGATGAGAGGGAATAGTGCCAACCTAGGAAGAAACACAGGTGAACAAAAAAAGGGGTCTGTCTAGCATCCAACAAAATAGTCCATAGTGGATGTGGCTGTTGTGAAAACCAAAGTTCAAGGGAAAACACGTACACTATCCAATAGAGTAGTTCACACAGGGTGATAGTCGTTAAAATCAAGACAACACAAAGATGGTCTATCTAATGTCTAGTAGCATAGTCCACATGGATGGGACAACAATGATAAACAATACAGCACACATTCAACAATATGAGTTACTAAAATAATCGAAGTAGTTCAACTATCTTAGTATAGGTTAAGAAAACATGCATTAGAAACGTTTAAAGACTAGTCTTACAAACCACTAGAAAACATGCATGAAAACATGCTGGCCTGAGACACACCTCTGAATTAAGCGAAAGATCTAAGACACATCTATATACCATACATCACTAGTCCCAGTAGTGGGACGTTGGAGCCATTTATTGCTCCTCAAAGAACATACTACAAACTCTCAAGGCTATGTGGGAGGAGCCAAGGTGAAAATGCCTTTTTTCATATAATGAGGGGGTATATATAGCCAATGAGAGTAACTGACCCTTGTGACTCTTGGACTTCCCTCATGACTGTTTGACTTCCTATGACTTTTCTACTTTACATGACTCTTCAACTCCATATGTGGATCTCTTGGACATCCACTTTACATTATATTGATTACAAAAAGTATGGACCATAGTAATGATGTGGCTGAGCAAACTCATGACACAACTCGAAATGACATTGCTGACATGTACTGGCTAGCTGTGGTGTCTGTGTTAAGTTGTTGTGCTGCTGAGTGATGATATGCTCTTGGTGTAACATGTCTTCACCTTCGCATGGAAAGGTATGCGGGGTCTTTGATGGTCTTGGTATTTTCTTGATGGTGCATGTGAATGTGTCCCTTTCACATGCTTTCTTGATGTGCTTTGTGCATTCGTTCGACTACGAGAAAGTCTTCTAGCATGCACCTCTTCTCCATCCCATTCGTCGCCCCATCATGTTTCATTGATGTACCTGTTACTGTAATCACTCATGATGAGATGACATCAAATCCAAAAATATGTGAGTCTAACATGATGCATTATTTCTCATTTTGGTGCAGGTGCCCTAGAGAGGGACAAGGTACTGAAACTGCATAGAGCACAACATAGGCCGGGATGTGAGGCTCTAGAGAATTGTTGGGAAAAACTGCAAAGATATCATTGGGAGGTAAATTTGCACAATTCAAGACAAAAGTGACAGTTGTTGGGCAAAACCTAGTGGGAAGGCAGAATTGTGCAGTTTCCGAGAGGAAGACCAGGTGAGGTGTCGGGGAATTGCTAGGCCAATTTGCATAATTTTCAAGGGGAACACTTGGTAGGTCATCCAGCCAGGATCTGCATAGTTTCTCCAGGGAAGAGAATGCAAGCAGGAGGATGCACTGGTAGAAAAATCTGCGCAGTTTTCCAGAGGAGGACAAGATCGAGCTGTAAGAGCTGCCGATCAAAATTGTGCAATTCTGGGAGACAGTCTGGGCCCAGACACATCTGCACAATTTTTGGGTTGATTGCAGAGTAGGACAAAAGGGGAGGTGCTAGCTAGATATGCGCAGTTTTTCGAGTGAGAGAAGAGCAGGTCAACAAGGAAGCCTGCTTAAAAGTTTTGCGCAGTTTTGGGGCTGATTGCAAAATGGGGAAGAAGGGCAAGTGAAGGAAAACTTTTCAAAATACCTGGGCCGATTGCAGACGAGGGAAGAAGGCCAGGTGAAGGATAGCTCTACGCAATTCTTGGGTTGATTGTAGAGCGAGGAAGAAGGGCAGGTGAAGGACAACTCTGCGCAATTCCTAGTCTAATTGCAAAGCAGGGAAGAAGGGTACGTGAAAGACAACTTTGCGTAATTTCGGAGATTAGTAGAACCCTGGGTCACAACTCAATTAATTTCTCTAGTTGACCAGTGGAATGTTTGATGGGAGATCTTGTGGGAAGCGCAGACTAGATCGGGTTCTGGGACAACTTCTACGCAGTTCTGGGAGACAATTAGCTGTCATATTTCTAGAATTGGGCACTACAGGCTACCCAGAGGATAACGTCAAGCTCTGCACAGTTCTAGGAAGTAGTGCAAGGTCACTGAGATCGGTTCTGGTTGACGGAAGGTTTTCTGGTCGATAGATTTTTGGGAAAAAATTGACTAAGTTTGAAAGAAAGTGTACTTGTGCATGCATGATAATGTGATCACACACTTAGCATGACTCGATGATAAGAAAACATGTGCTTAGTGAGACTAACTCTAAGGTTAAGAGTGACAAGTGCGACAATTGAAATATGCTTTCAAAGGACCGGGACGATACTTGTGCAAAAATGTTTACAACTTTGTGTGTGAATGTGACCTATGTCGACAAAGCAAAAACAACTCATACACACAAAGAAAAACCTTCAAAAATTCTAGAACAAACTCGCAAGCATGACATAGCCATCAACATGCCAAAAGATGACCGGTGGTCGATCAGGAAAAAGGGTTGTGAAAACTCGACAAGAGCTCATGGGATGAGCCCGAGAGTTTATGACTATCAAGGGGAAAAAGCAAGGAAGGCTATGAAATTTGGACATAGGACAAAATTTTGAAGGGTGTTGTAGCTATTACAACACTTGGCAACACATTGGTTGAATACCTTCTTCTCTGTTTCGATTCATTTATAGCACAGGGTCTTGGCCTTTCAGGAAGTATTGATTCATTGTGCATGTTACCTGGGATTCCCCACTCACCCCATGGACAAACAGGGTTCACCTTGTACCAACTCAGTCAAACACAGCAAAGTTTTCAGCTAGATCACAGTGTTTCAAAATCAGAAAGAGTAGTTTGGTTCACGAGATTAAGATTTTCAGAGTATAAGTTTTCATCTCTAGTGTTTCTTCACTACAAGTAGGCCTAGACAATAACTCAAAAAATTCACACAAGAAAAAAAGAATTGCTTCACTACCAATGAGCTTGGTCAGTACCCCGGTGGAGTTGCCTACTTCACCTCTATGCGCATGAAGCCTTTCTCTTCTTTCACCTTTGTAGTTTTTTGAAAGAGGACTGTGCATAGGCACTTAATTATTTTTAGGGTGAAATAGGGATCTCAAATTATTGAGAGCAGAAGAGGTTGTTCCTTCAGAGAAACATGTAAGACCTCTGATTTAGGTTTGCTTGTTTAGATTTTTTCCCTTCTCTATTTCTACTAGTTGAATTAAGCTTGAACACACAAAGTAGAAGATTGAGTACAGGCATGGGGTTTCCCAGTTTGGACACAAGTTCATGGTTTGACCAAATCTTTCCCTTACAGATGGATCATATTTTCCATCAAGGCTTCATCGACCAAAAGTTACAACTAGGCATAAAGAAGATGGACACAGGACTGGCCAAGTGTTACAGTGTCACAAGACTCTTTAAATTTAGCCACATACATATTAAAAAGCTAGAAGACAATATTGGACAACACTTATTTGTGTAGTGAAAACAAAAGGAAATCTTAACATGAAAGGGAAAAATAGGATAAGGAAATGAGTACACAACAAGTGAACAAAATTGGAAGATAAGAAAGAAAATTGATTAAAACAAACGTAATGAAAATGAAAACCATGATGGACTACGAGTGCAAGTCGAGTGCGAGGAAGGAAAACTAAGATGCAACTAATCCTACTCCTATCCTAATAACTAAACTGTTAGGATTACGTGACAAAAAATTTCCAGTGAAGCCACCGTAGTCGTTCCCGACCTCCAACCACGAAGATACAAGTGATTAATACAAATAACAAATAGTGTGCAACAAAAAATACAAAAACTTGAAAATCTTGCACATGAATAGGAAGGTCTTGCCTATGGGCAAAAAAATGTGTCATGACCACCCAATACACATTCTTTCCCTTTCAATGGATACTATTATTTAACAAAACTCATAAGCCTCTTGCAAGTCTGTGTTCATCTAGAACGAGCTTCTTAGTGAGTGCAAGGAACGATTGAAGCCCGTTTCCTGCAACATGGCTAAACAAGTAAGATTGTTCCAGCCATTGAGTGATTGGATCATGAAATTCATAATGGTTGTTTGGAAGGTTTCATGAACTGTGAAAATATTGATTTCTGATTGGAGAGACAGGATCACGTTGGGAGTATTTTACAGAAAAATAAATATAATCATTCTCATCAGTCATGCCAAGACAGTGAGGACCTGTCATAACCATCAGCACGGGTTGAATTTCCTCACCCGCTTTACATAAATCTGAGTAGAAAGATGCTAAACAATGAATATTGGAGAGCACAAAGTAAATTCCATTGAATGTACTTTTGGGAAAAATGATGAGTTGCATGACAGTCACCCGAGAAGGGGGAATGATTAGATGAGTTTGTTGAGACAACAGATTCACGGTTTGTAATGAACAAAGAAAAATTCATCTAAATAATCTTATGAATGTGTTGAACAATCGAACAAAGTTCATTGTGAGCTAGATATGACAGACTACCCCCCTACAACTGGTGAAAAATTCCACAGGCATCATGGTCATCACTGGAATGTAAAAGGGATGCCAACATTGTGAATGCATGAAACTAGTTGGGACGTGGTGAAATGAAAGGAACTTGATTCATGTGATAGCTTATGTGCTCATCATCACACAGGGGAATTGTTGGTGTGATGAGCGAGCATATTTGAAGTACAAGATTCACAGGGAGACTGAGGATTGACCATGAGACAGGCAATTTTATAAGTATGATTGCAGGAAAAGACAACAATTGAGATGATAAACTTCATAATTCCATGATTTCATAAGGGACAAAAATTCCCATCCTGAGTTTGATGCAAGAGATGTGCATGAAGATGGATGCACCGTGACATATTTGTGAATTCGACCATAAGTGAGATTTTGAAAATTTGATAGATCACATCTGGAATACCAAACATTTTTTACACTTGAACTCAGATTGAGTGGAACCATGTAGATAGATGGATTGTGTGTGAGAAACTAGATTTGATTAAGCTTTGGGGGCTTACCAAAGTCACGAGGTCCTGACATAACCATCAACGGATGATGAAGTGCCTCGACTCCTTGGCACGTTCTGAAACTTTCCAGAATTGCATAATCATATTTTTAAGCTTGAACCAGATCATGCATGGATTGAGGGTAGATGTTGTTGCTGATTTCAGAGTTTCTCTCAGAATGGCAGCCATCTCTTTCACAAGTTGCACTAGATTTTTCAACTTTAGCAAGCTGACTTGAAGAGTTGTCTTCATGCAAGAGAAAAGATGACGAGGAATGGGAAGTATGCTCTATGATTAAACTATTTTCAACTTCATCATGGACAACCTCACTGTCTTGTGTCAATTGAGGAGATAACTCATCGGACGAAGAAGTGAGAGAACATGGAGTATCTCTGATGCATGTGGATGCGTTGTTAATTGTAGGACACACGAGCAAGTGAGGTGAAGAGGAAGTTTCAATATGAACATCATCTTTGACGGAAGGAAATTATAGATTTGAGTTAGAGTATTCATGTTAAAATGAAAGATCACATGATGTGCTTGGGTGTTCTTCATGACATATGGAAGCATGGTAGTGATGACTGCCCAAGAGTGGTGGTTCATCGAAATAATTAATTATACACGATGTTTCACCAGGATCAGCAGATTGAGAATTACTAGAGAATGGAAGCTCATTGTTTTGATGCGGACAATTTTGAATAAGAGAGGGGGAATTGAGAGTGTCCTCACCTTTTTGCTCCTCTGCTGGTGTAATGTGACTACCTTACACTTTATCACAACTTCAGCCAGCAACTTGAGAATCGAGAGAATGTGTGCAACTGGCTAGTGAAACAGATTGATCAAGCGAGTCATTGTACAAGGAGTCATGGCTTGTGAATGATGGAGGATTGCAGGGAGGCAGATTAGCTTCAAGACTTGAGTTTTGAATGGTGATGACCCCTCGCTGAATGGAGGAGTCAGTTTTAGCTATAGGATCTCTGATCTATCCTATAAATTCCTCCATGGAAATGAGAGACAGATGAGAAGATGGGTCGGGGACATGGTGCGCAGATTCCTTACCTTTGCAATCACCGCAAGGGGGCACTCACATCAGGACTAGAAAAGGAGGAGGACAAGGAACAAACAGAATGTTGGGCTCCTGCTGTACAATTTGAGGTGCGTCATGATCTGCAAGAGTTGGGGAAATAGAAAAATAGGGAGGTTCAGGTTCACCGTATGAAGAGACATGAACAAAGCGCTCAAACTCTTATTACAAGAAATCCCAGTTTAAATCTTCTTTCGGAATTTCATAGTAAAGGCAAAGAAATCGATCAGAAAATTTATCAATTGATTAATTAGGCCCCATTCTTAATAGGTTGATTCTTCCACAAACATCTCAGTAGTTATACTTATCGAAGGCTCGATGGAGCCCTTGAGGAAAGGGAGAAGTGAATGACTGGAACCAGGTGGAAAGGTATGACACCACTGATTAGCATGACCTACAAGGGAGAGGAATAAAAGCACACAAGAAGACTCTTCATTATCAATTTTGTAACGTTGGAAAAATTGAAGAAAATCAGAAATGTGCTTGGATATGGACGTTCCATCCTCACCATCAAACTTTAACTAGGAAAAGTGTATGAGAAGCTCATCAGGGGGTGAAATTTGATAAATGGAAAAGTTGGAGAAACAACCTGGGAGCACAATTCATGTATGAGCCATTTAGATAAGAGATTCAAACCAGATGAAATGGGCTTAGCCTGTCATCTATCCCTCCTTCTAGTGCCATTTTGTTGACGGCGCTGGACCCGCCAATAGAGGGGATCTCCTTGGTATGAAGTCCCAACTAGACCTCACACTGTTTGGTGTAGGAGTCCCATCTTGTAAGATGGCCTGGTTTTCATTATCTTAGATATTTTTCATAGCTCTTTTTGTTCAACACATGAGAGTGTTATGCTTGTGACTTCAAGAAAGAGAGGTGAGTATGCCTGGTGAGTGCATAATGTAAATCTGTGTCCGAGTTCTCATATTGTCAAAAGGGGGAAGTAAAGTGAGCCTCTTGATGAGAGGGAATAGTCCCAACCCAGGAAGAAACACATATGAACAACAAGAATGGTTTGTCCAACATCTAGCAAAATAGTCCATAGCGGATGCAGCAGTCGTGAAAACTGAAGTTCAAGGGAAAAAACGTACACTGTCCAATGAAGTATTCCACATGGGGCGACAGTCATTATAATGAAGAAAAAACAAAGATGGTCTATCTAATGTTCAGTGGAATAGTCCAAACGGAGGAGACAATAGTGATAAACAATACAACACATCTTCAATGATATGAGTACTAAAATAACCAAAGTATTTCAACTATCTTAGTGCAGGTTAAGAAAACGTGCATTACAAATGTTTAAAGAATAATCTTACAAACATATGCAAAATTGCGTGAAAATGTTATGGCCTAAGACATGCTTCTAAATTAAGCGAAAGATCCAAGACACATCTGTACACCATACGTCACTAGTCCCAGTAGTGGGATGTTGGAGCCACTGTTTGCTCCTCAAAGAATAGACTACAAACTCTCAAGCCTATGTGGGAGGAGCCAAGGTGAAAAGTCCTTTGCTCATACAATGAGGGGGTAATATAGACAAGGGAAGTAACTGAGCCTTACGACTCTTCGACTTCCCTCATGACTGTTTGTCTTCCTATGAATTTTCAACTTTACATGACTCTTCAACTTCATATGTGCGTCTATTGGACTTGCACATTACATTACATTGATTACAGCAAGTATGGCCCATAGTCGTGATGTGGCTGAGACAAATCACGACACAACTCGACATGACACTGCTAACATGTACTAGCTGACTCTGGTGTCCATGTCGAGCTGTTGTGTTGTTGAGTGGTGATATGATCTCGATGTAACATGTCTTCACCTCCACATGGAAAAGTTTGCGGGGTCTTCGATGGTCTTGGTATTTGCTTGATGGTGCATGTGAATGTGTCCCTTTTGCTTGCTTTCTCTATGTGCTTAGTGCGTTCGTTCGACTACGAGAAAGTCTTCAAGCACGCACCTCTTCTCCATCTTGTGCATCGTCGTGCCATGATTCATCTATGTACCTATTCTTGTAATCACTCATGACGAGACGACATCAAATCCAAAATTATCCTAGTATAACATGATGCATTGTTTTTTGTTTCAGTGCAGGTGACCGGGAGAGGGACAAGGCACTGAAACTACATAGAGCATAGAAGAGGCTGGGATGCGAGGCTCTGGAGCACTATCATCCAGGTGGATGTTGGTGGCCACCTGCCAAGTCCACCTGGACCCCCACCATTGTCTATCTCAGCATTTTCAGTTTCCTTAATTGTAGCACAACTTACTATTTTTAGTAGTTTTTCGGGTCCAGAAGTTCCGGAGCCGTTTTGAGGCCCTAAACGACGTTTTTTGGGGAATCCGGGGGCAACATGGGTTCATGCAATGGACTAATGTTGCCTATTCCAACAATGATAGTTCTCGAATAGATCTTTCTAATGAGCTATTGTACGCGTCAAACGGAGATCATATGCTAAAGTTACGACCCCGGGAAGTTGATGTACCAACTTACCCCCATACGGGGCCCACAGTTTGGCGTTTCATCTCCTAGGGTTAGGTTTTGGAATGTGAAGGGTTCTTCACTGTTTCTCAACAATAAATAGGCCTTCGAGCCTCATTGTAACACAGTTCAGAGGCATGTAGCCATCACATCTCTTCTCAGAGATAAGCTACCATCACCCTAGCTAGTTTATTTCCATTTCTGATTGTAAGCATATTTTA